>JZKD02S2114115.1:31515-47124 GCA_000966675.3 Picea glauca | reverse complement strand
TATATATATATATATATATATATATATCAATGAGTGGAGATTCTTGGTCCTATTCTCAGGAATTCTTTTGTGAATGAATATTATTTTCAATCTATAACATTTTACATTTTTTAATCCGAAAAGGATCCAGAGAAGGCTAAGAACAACTCAAAACTCAGAGAGGCAACTCAAGATGTTCAGAATGGATTCAATAGACAAAGAAAGGGAAAAAATTCAAAGTTCCCAAAACTCAGTGGAAATTATATGATCGCGAAGAGCGCGTCAAAAGATTTCTAACGGCGCAAATGACTCGTCAAATAGAGTTATGAATCAAAATATATTCACGACCAAAGTTTTGGTCAACCTAACCTAGTCAGTAGGGATGATTTAGCATCAGTACTACTGACGTCAACATTAGTATAGATGGAATCATCCTCCGTACAACATATTTTGCAAGAACAGAGGGTGATATGTGTTAGCATGATGTCAGCATGATGACATGGCAACACGAGAGGCTGCCATGCATCGCTCAAATTTGGAATTTTCAGGCCAACATGTGGACCAATGAAAAAGTGTCATGTGGCATCAGTATAGGACATGTGGCATCCGTACTATAGGTGGCAGTATGACATGGAATCCATACACACGTGGCAGTCTGATGTGGTAGAAGGGTGATGTGGCAAGACGACTGTGCAAAGGAGGTGATGTGGGCCAATGATTGGCTGCCACGTGGCAGTGGAAAAATTTCCAATGAGGCCCCGCGATTGAAAAATTAAAAAATATATATATTAAAAAGAAGCTGCAAAATTTGGGGTGGTTCCATCATATATGGTGGCATATTCTACCATCCGCAAAATATAGAAACCACCTAAACCACCACCAGAACTTCTGCCAAGAGGTTGTAACTATGTGCTAAAAGGGGAGGCTCGTGGGATTCGACCCTGGGACCTCTGCCTAACAAACAGTCTTAAAATAGCTCCATTTACCAGCATGCCAAACGCCTTCATCAATGCATAACTGCCCGGAATTTTTTATAAGAAGGGGCCTCCGCCAGTGTACGGGACAGGGGGAGATCAGACCAAGGTGTGGTTGTACAACATAGAGGAACAATTTTAGAGACAGACTAGGCACAAATTTTGAGACAATATAGTCATTTATTGCAGAGGCAGTGGCACAAAAATTGAGGCAGGGGTGTCTCTTGGGCCTGAAAGTGTAAGACTCGGATCGAGGCATGGAGACAGTCATTTTTAGGTAATTCGATACACGAACACAATGGTGATGTTTTTTTTATGATCTGAGCAAATATTATGTAGCTTAACTCCATAATGAGGTATACTTATGTATTTTTTCCAATTCTTTTGTGGAGTTAATAAAAAGGCCTACCCATTTGAGAGTAGGACGCAGAGACATAGTCCACCAGGGATGAACTCCGTTATCAAGTTATTTGTGTTCATATTGCATGCTTATGTCTCTTTTTCCCTTTTGATCTTTTCCTTCTTTATGGTGTACTTTAGTTTATGCTCATTTAATACGATTCTTTAATAAGTCACCTGACGAAAAGATCCTGGATCATGTTGGTACTAGAGCAGTCATATTTGACTTGAATTATTGAGTATGAATTCTTACTAGGGCCAAGCATAAGCAGGGTGAAGGAACTCTTAATACTTTTGATCCCAAAGTTGGTCGTGCATCCTGAAGGAAGAAGATGACATAAGAGGACAAGCGTGATGAACATGAGAAAAACTTTCACATGGTATTTTATCACATGTCAAAAATGGTTGAACAAATGTATGGAGATTACAAGAAGAGGATGAATAAGAAAGGGAAAGAAAAATGAAGCACATGCAGATGATTATGCTTCGGTAAACCAAGGGGCTAGAGGAGATCCTCCTGAGCCTCCATATTCACCTTCAAGTTCTAGTTCTTCTTCCTCTGAGTATTCTCATCATTCTCAGTATTCTAACCATAAAGCCTCTTTTAAGAAACCATTATTAAAGCTTGATGTAAAGTTTTCTTTACCTATGTTTAATGGAGATGTTAATCCTGAAAAACTAGATAATTGGATCCAATAGGTTGAAGTATATTGTTGTGTTCAACATATTGATGAAGAGGAAGTTAAAGTGAAATTGGCTTCTCTTCGGTTGGAAGGCACTGCTCTCATATGGTGGGAGAGAAAGCTACAAGACATAAGTAAGTGTGGTAATATTCTTTCCTCATGGTCGGAATTTAAAACAGAGATAAGGAAGTAGTTATATCCATTAGGGTATTTACATAAAGCAATGATGGAATGGTAAACTTTGAGATAGAGTAAAGGGCAAACTGTACAAAGTTTCATAGAAGAATTTAGGAAGAAAGATATTGCATTGAACATTCCTTTGGATTCTTATGAAACTTTAATGAAGTATATTGGCGCACTTCACAGTTATATTCATCATACTTTGCTCTTGTTTAACCCCACTAGTCTTGACGAAGTTTGTGTGCAAGCCATTCACCTTGGGAACAGGGGGAAGCATGTTCAAGAAGATCCCACGAAGAAACCTTCCAATTTACCACACATGAATTTAAATAAGTTTAAAATGAAGGACAAGAAGACCGCTACAGTGATGAGAGAAGGACGAAAACCATATTGCACTCATTGCAATAAGAGAGGTCATGATGAAGAACATTGTTGGAAACTGCATCCAGAAAAGAAACCAAAACAGTTTGGTGGAAAGGGGAAGACAAAGATTGTTTCTATAGTGCAGCAAGATCTTGGTTCTGATTCAGGAGATGAAGGAAAGATCACAGTGGTTGGAGTACAAGGTAAAGATTCTCTTCATGTTATTTCAAGTTCCAATGATGAATCTCATATTGATGAATGAAAGAGGAATGATTTATTTCATATATGAGTTGTATCTAAACATACTAAGATAGATACATTATTTAATCTAGGTTCCCAAGTAATCTTAATATCTGAATCACTTGTCAAGAAGATGGGTCTTGTAATGAAACCACGTCCAAAACCTTATCCTCTTGGTTGGGTATGTGATAAAGCAAAACTTAATGTCACCAAACAATGTAGGGTCAGATTTGCTATTGCTTCCAAGTTGATTGATGAAGTGGATTTGGATGTTGTACCACTTGATATATGTGGCATAGTGTTGGGGAGTCCTTATCTTTATGATAGAAAAGCAGTATTGTTTCGTCATGAGAACAAATAGCACCTTAATAAAGGGGGAGTGGAATATATTGTTAGAGCTCACAGCATGAGGGTAAATACGACACTTGTTAGTGCAGGTAAAATGAAAAGACTTATAACCACTAATAAGAGATATGTACTCATGGTCATCAAAGAGAAATATGTTGGGACATCCGATGCTTTCCAAGGGTGTGATCCATCTCATAAAAATGAATTAATTGATATTGTTTCTAAGTATGATGATATTTTTCAGGAACTATATGGATTACCTCCTAAGAGGGAAATCCAACATGAGATACATCTTCACCAGGATTCTCTTCTTCCTAATGTGGGCATGTACAAGATGTTAGTTGTGGAGATGATAGAGATCAAGAAGAAAGTACAGGGTTTATTGGATCAAGGGGTCATCAGGTCCATTTCATCTCCTTGTGGTTCTCCGATCGTGATGGTGCCAAAGAAATATGTCACATGGAAAATGTGTGTCGATTACTGGGCTTTAAATAAAATCACGGTGAAGAATTGATACCTTCTTCCTCTCATAGATGATTTACTTGATCAGTTGAAGAATGTTGTTTATTTCACTAAGTTGGATTTGCGTAGTGGATATCATCAAATCAGGGTTGCAAAACATGATGCATGGAAGACTTCCTTTAAAACCAAACAGGGATTGTTTGAGTGGTTAGTTATGTCATTTGGGATTTGTAATGCTCCGACAACTTTCATGCGTGTGATGAATGATGAATTCAGGCCTTTCTTAGATGAATTTGTGGTTGTGTATTTAGAAAACATTCTTATTTTTAGCGGGACTTGGGATGAACATGTAAGGCATGTAAAGAAAGTATTAGATACTTTGAAAAGGGAAAATTTGTATGTCAAAATGTGAATTTGGCAATACTGCACTTGTATACTTAGGTCATATCGTGGGAGGAGGACAATTGCAGATTGATCCTTCCAAAATTGAAGTAATTGTAAAATGGCCTAAGTCAAAAAGTGTAAGCAAGATCCGTAGATTCTTGGGTACAGTCCAGTATTGGAGGAGATTCATTCCCAACTTCTCCTTTATAGAAACTCCTTTTCATGCCTTAACCAGTGTGAAGAACACTTTTCAGTGGGAAGGAAAGAAACAAAAAGCTTTCAACATTTTGAAGGAGAAGATCAGTGCCACAGTGCCATTGTTGAATCTTCAACAGTCGTTCGAGATCGAGACAGATTCCAGCAGATACACTATGGGTGCAGTATTGATGCAATATCGTAAGCCTATCTGTTATCACTCTGATACTTTTAATCAAGTTGTTGTTAACTATCCTACATATGATAAAGAGTTGTATGCATTAGTTCAAAGCGTAAAGAAATGGAAGAACTACTTGTTAGGGAAGAAAAGAATTATGCATACAGATCGCCAACCCTTACAGTATCTTCAAGCACAGACCAAACTGCAACAATCTTGGCACTACGGATGGATGGGTTTTCTACAACAATTTCATTTGGTAATAAAGTACAAGAAGGGTACAATTAACAAGATAGCTTATATTCTTTCTAGACCTCCTATTGATGCTTCTATTATTTTGAAGAATACTTCTTTATCTCATGATATCTATTTAGAACAATATGCCATCGATGAATATTTTAAAGAAGTATATGAGAAGCTAACCCATGGTGCACAGGTAGAGAACTATTGCCTGCAGGGAAAATTCCTCTATCATCTTGGGAAGCTATGTATTCCTACAAGTGAACAAGTCCATGTAATATGAGAAGCTCATACTTCTCTTGTGTCTGGGCATTTTTGGGTAGGAAAAACTATGGCTCATTTGGAGAGGTTTTGTTATTGGCCACAAATGAAAGAAATTGTAACTAAATATGTAAAGGGGTGTGTGATGTCTTCTACTTGTAATCCCACTAATATAAAATTGGGGCTATACTCACCACTTCCTGTTCCATGCCATCCATGGGAAATAATTTCCATGGATTTTTAAGGGGGTTTACCAATGACTAGAGGGAGTCATGATTATGTGTATGTTGTAGTGGATATGTTCAACAAGATGTGTATCTTAATGCCATGTAAAAAGAAAAACACTACTGAGCAGACTACTAATCTCTTCTTTCAGTATGTTTGGGTTCACTTTGGGTTAGCCACGTCCATTGTCTCGGATCGAGATACTCAATTCCTTGGGTACTTTTGGACTAGCTTGTGGAGAATGATGCACACCAAATTGAAGAGGAGCATTGCTTTCCATCCATAGACCGACATACAGACATAGGTGGTAAATAGAACAGTGGTAATTTTTCTTCGAGGCTACTGCAGTAAGCATTCTAAGTTATGGGATGAAAAAATACCTTATGTACAACATGCTTATAATCGAGCTTTACATTCGTGCACTCAGAGTACACCTTTTGAGACATGTTTTGGGTACCTACCCAAGGTTCCTTTGGACTTTATGTATGGGAGAGATGAAGGTGTGAATGAAGAACGAATAGAGGACAGAGCCCACAATTTCATTCAGAGGATTCAATAGATACACCAGACAGTCAGGGAACAGTTGGAGAAGCTCCAAGCATAGTATAAAGCTAGGCATGACAAGCACAAGGTTGATCATTAGTTTCAGGTTGGAGATCAGGTATGGCTTCACATAAACAAGGAACGATTGAAGGGTGAAGGAAAGAAACTCGAGCCTATCTGATATGGACCCTTCACTATCTTGAAGAAAAGAGGCACTAATTATTTTCATTTAGATCTTCCACCTTATATGCAGATTTACTCCATTGTGAACATAGAGAACTTGAAACTTTTTGAGACTCCAATGATCATGGATCAGGATGAGGAAGTTTCAATACCTTCAGTTGATGATTTTTCACCTGATTACTTGGATGAGTTACAAGAAGATATCATCTTGGACAGAACGAAAATGAATTCACACAGGGGTGATGTTGATTATCTTCGAGTAGGCTTAAAGGGCACACATCCAAGCAAGGAAAAGTCGACTGAGAAGGAAAAAGTGAGGGGACTCTTCCCTCACTTACCACTTTATTGATGAAAGCTTTTGGTGGTCCAACAATCTCTCAATGGGAAGGTGTGATCCAAAAAGGATCCAAAGAAGGATGAGAACAACTTAGAGCTTGCAGAGGCAACTCTGGACGCTTAGAATGGATTCAATAGATAGAGAAAGGGAAAAATTGAAGTTCTCAAAACTTAGTGAAAATGACATGATTGTGAAGATCACGTTGCAATCTTTCTAACGACACAAACAGCTCATCAAACAGACTTACGAATCGAAAGATATTCATGGTCAAAGTTTTGGTCAACCTAGCCCAGTCAACAGAGATGAGTTAGCATTCGTATTGTTGATGTAAACATCAGTATAGACGATGTCATCGTCTGTAAAACATACATGGAAAGTACAAAGGGCGACACTTTTCCTTCTGACATCAGCATGATGACATGGCAGCACAAGAGGCTGCCATGTGTCACTCAAATTTGGACTTTTCAGGCCGACATGTGGACCAATGAAAAAGTGCCATGTGTCATCTGTATAGTTCGTACAGGACATGTGCAACCATACGATAAGTGGCAGGATAACGTGGCATCCGTACACACGTGGCAGGCTGACGTGGAAGAAGGGTGACGTGGTAGGATTACTGTGCAAAGGAGGTGATGTGGGACAATGATTGGGTGCCATGTGGCCTAGTCATGGGCTGCCACATGGCAGTGGGAAAATGCCCAATGATGCCCCTTGACCGAAAAATTAAAAATATATATATTAAAAAGAAGCCGCCAAATTTGGGGTGGTTCAACACACCCCTTTGCAACTTCAGATTGTAAGTTGTGGGAATTTCTAAAATACGCGCTTTAGAACACTTTAGAAAATCCACCTCATATACTTGATGTTCCCCTTATCTATTTCATAAAACTTTTAGTGTATTTTGAATATAAATATAAATTACAACAACAATATGCTACACTTATGTCCAACCAAATCACTCAGAAAGTTCAAAAAAATAGACACAAAAAAATGTACTTTAAGGAGGGAAGATTCATAGCCCTTAAGGCATAATCTCCTTTATCATTCAAATTTAAAAATTACTTTAGTTACCACAAAGTTATTACAACACTAAATCCAATTTCTAGCTTCATCTAGGAATGCTAAAACACATAACAATTTTGCCTAGTTTTCCAACAAATCTGCTCATTAAAACCACCATGAATCTACTTATAAACAATTAGAAACCAAAGTCTGATTTTCAGATTTGCAACAACTAAATTTACGACACCAATGGTACAATTCAAATTAAATTATAAATGAAGATACAATACAATACCTTAACTCATCCTAAGTTTGTACGCCATGTCCTTTTAGTTCATCCGAGAAATGACACTCCAATTGTTGTCAAACCCTATTTAGGGCATTCACCATCATTAGAAAACCCTGACCAAAAATACAATGTTATAGAAAGGCATCTCCCCAAGATCTCCTAGCTGCACCAAATTCTCTACAACAAGCTAGAATCACACTAAAAATCCCACCCTTGGATCTCTGACATGTATCACACAATTCTTCAAAGAGATTCACAATCTTGCATCACACAAGCTCTACTAGAATCAAGTATTCCAAGTCTTGTATAGGGTTTCATGCCACAAACTCTAGGTATTACTCACACCAAGACATCAACCCTAGCACTCCAACTCTTCTCTAGAATTTATCTCACAAATTCACCTAAGCATTTCAACTGTTGCATCATATAAGAAAAAGGACTACAAGACAAGTACATTAAAATGATACAAATGATCCACTGACTAAGTTGTTAAAAGAATGACACTCTCCATCCTTTATATAGGTGAGAAATGCCAACAACCAAAAGTGTACTAAGTCCACAAGAAACCTAATCTAAACCCCTAGAGTAGGTCCACATGAAGATCACTCTTCTCCAACATGTACACATGTCACAAGGTGGTTGGACACCACCTCCCGAGTGGTGCATTATCCAAGCTAAGGCTCAACATGTCAAGCATTCCTCTCTACAATGTTGTGTGCTCAAGCAAGGATCCAAGCTCCAATGCTCCTCCGCCAAATGTGTGTTCGAGTCCCACAACAAACTCCAACTAATGTGCCTTTCAAGCAAGACTCCCTCAAGCCAAGTGCTCAACCTCCTAGGGAAAAGCATAATTCCTCCTAGTGCCTATTAATTTGACATTATTTATTTATATATCTTGCTTCAAACAAATTCTAGAAACCTTCCATGTAATTTAGAGAAAAATCTAAGCATATTTTATATCCTAGTCAAATGGAATGACAAGCCATGTACCAGTAACATTCATCGAATAAGGTTCTCATATCCAAAATAAAAACATATCATATTAAACAAGTAAAATCTTAGTTACTGACTTGATAAGAACCCTCCAAAGTTCTCATTTTTTAGAGTTTTCATTTAGTGGTTATTTCTACCTCAAACTAAAAAGTGGTACTCCCAAAATCAACCCTATTTTTCAATGTTAAAATTGAAACATTTAGCAACCATGCCATTAAAACCTCATCATGTTGAAAACAAAAACATTAAAATCAACCCTCAAACCAAAAAGTGGTGCTCCTAGAATCACTTGTTTTTTTTTTTTTTTTTCGAGGTTAAAATGACAACTTGTTTGAAATCATGGCCTTGAAAACCGACATCATTGTAAAAAAAACCTTAAAATCAAACCTCAGATGAAAAAATATGCTCCCAGAATCACCCACTTTTTTTGAGGTTAAAATAACAACTTGTTTGAAACCATGACCTTGACAATCATTATCATTACAACAAAAACCTTAAAATCAACCATTCAATCAAAAAGTGATGCTACCATAATCACCCCTTTTTTTCGAGCTTAAAATTGTTAAAATAATAGGTGTGCTTGTTTAACCATAGACAATATCACTATATTGTCACCCAACCATTAGCACAAAGGCCACCCCGAGCACCTTAACCTTGACAACTAGAATAATTCTGGAAGCAATCATTAGAGCAGATATCCAACCAAGATATTGTACCTCTCTCCAAAGCTAGCACACCAAGAAGAAATTCCAAACCATAAACCAAAGACCAAGTCACCACTGCAGAAACTGCAGCTCTCCTTCAGTCATGCACACCACTAGTCCTTATGAAGTTGTGAGAGTGAGTGTGACAAATGAGCTCAAGTGCCCTCTATTTATAGTCCTCCAAGTCACCTAACTAGGTCGACTTCTTCTCTTGGAGTCTAATAACTTAATATCAATTATTCTCTTGAGTTGAATTGTCTTCTAGGGATTTTAACCAATAGTTTAGGGTTTCTCTTGCTTCCCAGAATATTCTAGTCTCGTCAAAGGTTACACGTACAGGTTAATACCTCTTGCGGCTACCATAACATCAACACTCCCTCCTTTGTAGGGAGGTATTAAAGGAAATGGTCTTGAGCACAAACAGACCATTCAACCAATAACATCAACATAGCCACACAAGCTATCTCATGATCAGATAGATCAAATCACGAGCACCAACATCACTATCCATCTAGCTGGAAATAATCTCCAACACTAGTGATGGTCTCCATGGCAATCAAAACAATGTCATCCAATAGAAAACAACTGTGTCTATCCATAGTAGTAACAACTACTATCCAGGGGCACACAACCACTCCTAGTAGCACACAACTACTAACCAATGGCCCACAATCACTATAGATGGAGCACATCCACCACAGTAGCATACAACTACTATCCAGAGACATACAGTCTCTACAACAATCATATCATATCATCTAATATCACCCTGCATCAATAATGTCATTAGTTGCATCACCTCTAAGTCGTACTAGCATGATGTGAATGCATCATCTCTAAGTTGTATTGTCGTGATCCGAAGTATCATCTACATCATCTCTAAGTCGTACTAGCATGATTCCAATGCATTATATCTAAGTTGTATGCCACCTCTGAGTTGTACTCGCATGATGTATATTAGTGCCTCATGGTGTCATATCTAAGCAATATGATCATCTCTGAGTCATACTAGCATGATATATCTAGCATGATGTCAATGCATCATATCTAATCTATATGCCACATCTAAGTTGTACTCGCATGATCATATCTAGCATGACACGAGCCCCCTGCGTCATCTCTAAGCCATAATAGCATGACATTTATAGCATGATGTTAATACATCATATCTAAGTTGTAGGTCATATCTAAGTTGTACTCGCATGGCCATATCTATCATGATGTGGCTCACCGAAATCATCTCTAAGTTGTACTAGCATGAACATAACTAGCATGATGTCAAAACATCATATCTAAGTTGTACTAGCATGATGCTCCTCGGGCCACTGTATCAACAACTCCAACCATCTGTATCATATCTGATTTGTACTAGCATGATCATATATAGCATGATGCAAGCATAATCTATAAGCTATATGACCATATCTAAGTTGTACTAGCATGATATAGATGCATAGCTCACTAACAGTCCATGATGCCACATGTCAGTTCTCCCTCCCAACTGAGGAAGTCATCTCCTCCCTTTCAACCAAGGCAGCAATCTCCACGAGCCCCATATTGTCCCTCAAGTATGAAAAATTTATCTTGGACAAAGGCTTCATGAAAATATCTATAGTCTTCTCATGAATGGAGATATACTAGAGAACCACTTCTCCCCTCTGGACTTTATCATGGAGAAAATAGTACTTGATTTCAATGTGCTTCGACCTATCATGGACCACTGGGTTCTCTGAGAGCTTCACATATCTCTGGTTATCATAATATATCACGGTTGAATCAAGCACCTGATCAAACAGTCCATAAACCAACTTACAGAGCCATACTTCTTTCGTACAAGCATCACACGCTACAATATACTCTACTTCTATAGTGTTGAGTGAAACAGACTTTTGTTTTCTGCTATCCCATGATATCATAGTAGATTTCATATTGAAAATCGTACTAAAAGTACCTTTTTTTTCATCTGCACTCCCTGCCCAATCTGAATTAGTAAATCCATGCAATTGTATATCACTATTTGAGGCATATCTCAAACCATAATTTATCATCCCGTGAAGATATCTCAAGATATGATTTGCAGCTATCCAATGCTCTTGTCTAGGTTCCACCTAGAATTGGCTCAACATGTTTACAACAATGCAAATGTCCGGCCTAGTATTCACCAAAGACATCTAGGAGCCAATCAACTATCGGTACAGGGACAATTTTACTGGATCAGAATCAGAGTCTCTCAACTTCCTCAAATCTGTTACCATGGGAGTTGCCATGGATTTGCAATCCATAATCCCAAACTTTTGAAGGATCTTTACAACATATTTCCCTTTTCCTAGGAAGACTTCACCACGCTTCTGCCATACTTCTAATCCCAAGTAGTAGTGCATGAGACCAAGACCCTTCATATCAAATTCAATGGCTAGCTCCTTCTTAATGAGAGGCTCTACACCTGTTAGGAACAAATCATCAACATATAACAATAGAATCATAGGTGCATTATTCACAACTTTGTAATAGAGCTTTGGGTCTGCATGACTCTTGGAAAATCCAAGTCTTGTCAAGTAGCTATCAATACATGCATACCAATCTCTTGGAGATTTCTTTGATTCCATACAAGGCCTTCTTCAATATGCATACATGGGTTTCTCTTGGGTGTACCTCAAAACCTTGAGGTTTCTCTATGTATACTTCTTCCTCAATCACACCATTGAGACAGGTGGTCTTTACATCCATATGATGTAAACTCCAACCCATGGAAGATGCTAGAGATATGATGGCTCTAATAGATGTATATCTGGAAACTAGATCAAACATGTCATCATAATCTTCTCCCTCCTGCTGAGAGAATCCTCTAGCCACAAATCTCACCTTCTATTTTTCAATACTTCCATCTAAAACATGCTTTATCTTATAAACCCACTTTGAAGTGACTACACACTTCTCTTTAGGTCCAGGGACAACTTACCATACATCATTTTTCATAATAGATTGGTATTCCTCCATCATGGCCTCCCTCCATTCTTTTTGCTTGATTACTTCCTCAAAGGTGGAAGGTTGTGCATTGACAATACTTTTCATGAGTGTTGCATAACTGGAGAACCTTTTGGGTTTATTACTTTGTCTAAAGGTTCCACTAGGATTTTTATGCTTCTCTTCTTCCTGCAAGGTGGATTCAATCCATGTTGGTCTCTTTCTAGTCTTAGGTGCAATAACTGGTTCCACATGTTCATGTGGTGGTTCTTGTTCTTCACTGGGGTGTTCTAGAGAACATGTACTTTCTTCTTTGGTATATTCATGTTCCTCTTCTTCATTGGAGTCTATGGAGTCTTCTATAGACTTCTTAAATGAAATCCTTTCATCAAAAGTTACATCTTTGCTGATTTCAACCTTCTGCTGACTTGGAACATAAATTCTATATGCTTTTGATGATTCACTATATCCAAGGAATATACCTTTCTTTCATGAAGATTCCAACTTCTTTCTCTTATCCTTGGGAACATGAATATAGACAGGGCATACAAAGATTCTCAAGTGTTCAACACTTGGATTATTTCTAGAGAAGGATTCTTCTGGAGTCATGTTCTTCAATATTCTATGTGGACTTATATTCTAAATATAAAAAATTGTAATAATTGCTTCTCCCCATAGAAACATAAATAAATTTTGATCATTCGTCATTGCCTTCACTGGTTCTTCAATAGTTCTATTCTTTCTTTCAGCCACACCATTTTGTTGAGGATTGTAAGGGACAATGAGCTCCCTCCCAATCCCAACTTCTTTACAAAAGGAAACGAGTTCCTTGGTGGTGTATTCTCCTCCATTATTAGATCTTATTGTCTTGATCTTCTTATCTATTAGGTTCTCTACTTCAGCCTTGAATTCTTGGAATTTTCTAAATACCTCATCCTTAGTCTTTAACAGATACAACCATGTCTTTCTTGAGAAGTCATCTATGAACGTCACATAGTAAAGAGATCCTCCTAGAGAATTCATTGGCATAGGACCCCACACATATGAATGTATTAGGCCTAAGATCCCTTTGGATCTATTATCACTACTTGGAAATGGTTTATTAATATTCTTCCCAAGTGCACATCCTCTACACACACCGTCATGTACTAATTGTAAATCTGGTATTCCTACAACCATCTGTTTTAGGGATGACAAGGCTTGAAAATGAAGGTGAGCATACCTTCTATGCCATAACTCACTAGGGTTGATTTAATCATGTACTAGAGCTTGATTATTTTGACCTAGGAGTTTATACAATATTCCTTCACAAATTCCAATGACTCTAGCATCTTCTATCATTGAATCTTTAGACCATACAAAAAATTTTCCAACCACAAAAGCTATTATATCTCCTTTCTCTTCCAAACAAAAGATAGATACTAGATTCTTTTTCAAACCAGGAACATATAAAACATTACTAATATGGATAGAGTTACCTAATTCCATTTTGATAGTATCTTGTCCAATTCCCTTGACTGCATAAAAGCTGTTGTCTCCAAGCTCCACTTTATGAGGTGTCTCCTTTTTCTCCATGCTTGATAAATTTTTACGGTCACCTGTCATATGCCTTGAATATCCACTATCAATTATTGACACATCTCATCTTCAATGGTTCCAATAAGAGCCGAATAATAGAAGAAATTTGTTTCATCATGCTTTGTCTTCTTTGAGGGTTCTTCATCATTGGAAGTCGATGTGTGATATTTCTCTTTTCTCTTCTTTGTTAGTTTAGTACAATTCCTTTTGTAGTGGCCATAATCATGGCATTCAAAGCATTGTACCTTTGACATATCTCTCTTGAACTTCATTCTTGAATCAGATCTTTTCTTACCTCCATGTATTTTAAACTTTGTTGCAAAGGCTTGAGCATCTTCTTCCTTTTGATATTTTCCCTTGGATTTTAACCTTGTCTCTTCTTGTGCACAACAGGTCCAAATTTCTTCTAACGTTGGAAACTCCTTCCTTGTATTCATGCTTGCAGCAAATGCATCCCATGATCTAGAAAGACCATTGAGTGTTATTTTCACAACATACTTTTATGGAATGGCTTCTCCAATAGCTTGTAATTGATCTCTCAATTGATAAATATTCACAAAGTATGAAGCTATGGTGTCATCCTTTGTTATCTTTGTGTCACATAGTTCATTCTTCAGACTCATCACTTGTCCAATATTTATGACTGAGAAAAGGTTAGTTAGGGCATCATACATCTTCTTGGATGAGTCAAGATGAGAAATTTAGGGTATCAAGTGATCCTTTATAGAGTCCACTATGATACTCACAGCATTAATGTCATTATCCTTGAACTTCTCTAGTGCTACAACATTTTGAGGTTCCTTCTCTTTTCCTTCTTCAAACTTTGGTTTCATGATATTTCCTTTCACAATATCTAGGACTTTATTCTTTGCAAGGTTGAGGTCAATCCTTTTCTTCCATGTTCTGAAGTTTGAAGGCCCTTATAACTTGTTTTTTGACTTCATAGAGTAAGTCATGGCTACGTTGACTTTGAATTTGACTTGGTCAACATTTGACTTTGACCAAAAAATCAAACTTGATTATGTGGCTTGCTGAGAGTACCAGGGGGTGCGCTAGGCTAGGGTGCACTAGGCTATCCAGGAATTAGGTCAAACGCTTCACTTAAGGTGCCTCAACAAGAGGGTTAGGGTTTTGTTGCTGCAACAAAACTTTGACTGCAATTGCTACTACAACTGAGCAAATTCTCCCAAGCTACCTTCCAGTGGTTATACTTTCTGAAGATAGTGTGGGCCCATAACCTGTTAAAATAATAGGTGTGCTCATTTCACCATAGACAATATCACTATATTATCACCCAACCATAGGCACAAAGGCCAACCCTGACCATCTTAACCTTGACAGTAAGAAAAATTTTAGAAGCAAACACTAGAGTAGATAGGCAACCAAGATAGCGTACCTCTCTCCAAAGCTAGCACACCAACCAGAAAGTACAAACAATAAACCAAAGAACAAGTCACCATTGTGGCAGCTGCAACTCTCCTCCAGTCATGTGCATCACTAGTCCTTATGAAGTTGTGACAGTGAGTGTGACAAATGAGCTCAAGCGCCCTCTATTTATAGTCCTCCAAGTCACCTAACTGGTCTAACTTCTTCTCTTGTAGGCTAACAACTTAGTATAAATTATTCTCTTGAGCCAACTTGTCTTCTAGGGTTTTTAACCAACCGTTTAGGGTTTCTCTTGCTTCTTGGAATATTCTAGTCTCGTCAAAGGTTACACATAGAGGTTAATACCTCCTATAGCTACCATAACATCAATAAAAATTACAACTTGTTTATAACTATGGTCTTGATGGTTGATATCATAGCAACAAAAAATTTAAAATCAACCTCCAAATCAAAAGGTTGTGCTCCTAGAATCAACCCCCTTTTTTCAAGATTAAAATTACAACTTGTAAACCATGGCCT
>JZKD02S2114104.1:33017-47124 GCA_000966675.3 Picea glauca | reverse complement strand
TTGGGGGTAGTAAGGTGATGAATGTTCTTGCCGTAACCCAACCTTTGACGTTAACTCGAACATCATTTGGTTCTGAAAGTGACTGCCATGGTCAGTGACAATCTCTCTCGGGACGACGAACCGTGCTATAATCTGGTTAAATAAGAAGAGATCTGCAGTCTCTCCATCATCTTTGAACGTCGGCATAACTTCGACCCACTTAGTGAAGTAGTCGACAGCTACAATGATATAGCGGTGCCCCCTGGCTGATGGGGGGTTGCATGTAGCGTAATCAATCCCCCACTTAGTGAAGGGACCGACTATGATGACAAGAAACATGGGAGTTGGATGTGCCCTCATCTTCCGTGAGAAGATTTGGCACGGATGACACTTCTTGACCGACTCGATACAATCTTTGATAAGTGTGGGCCAAAAGTAACCTGCTCGTAAAATCTTTTGGGCTGTTGCCAACCCAGATAAGTGACCGCCACAGGCTCCTGTATGAAAATCGTTGAGCACTATGACGGCCTCCTCATGAGTGAGACATCGACACAAGATGCAGTCTACACCTCTCTGATACAACGTATCATTGAGTATGAGTTAGTTCTTGGCCTGATGGCGTATCCGCCGACGCTCATCACGAGAAGCAGAGGTGGGGCACTTCAAAGTCTGGAGATAGATCAATATATCTCTGTACCAGGGATCTGAAGAT
This sequence comes from Picea glauca, assembly GCA_000966675.3. Taxonomy (NCBI): domain Eukaryota; kingdom Viridiplantae; phylum Streptophyta; class Pinopsida; order Pinales; family Pinaceae; genus Picea; species Picea glauca. The sequence goes on along the minus strand of JZKD02S2114104.1, from coordinate 46,433 downwards.
TCAATCAAAAACATATCCCCCTGGATAAGCGATTCCTCAGGAACAACGTCACCTGACTCAACTGGAAGCTCCGAGATAAGTTCTGCGAAGACCAATGACTTTTTGGACTTGGCTGAAACGAAGTCTAAGTCAAATTCTTAGAGAATTACCATCCATCAACTAATTTTTCCGTCGATAACTCGTCGTGTCAACATGTACTGGAATGGATTCACGACGGCAACGACAGTGGTCTTGCGAAACATAACATAGTAACGGAACCGTTGAACAGCATGAACTGTTGCCAACACAAGTTTTTTGAGATGGGTATAATTAAGTTCCGGTCCTACGAGGCCTCAGCTCAGGTAATAGATCACGTATTTGGAAAACGAATCATCCTCCTGAACTAAAACCATGCCTATGGTTGACTCTGCGGAAACCAGATATAATAAGAAGTCTTTGTTATAATTAGGTGGCCATAGAAGAGGTGCGGTAGTGAGGGCATGTTTTAATGCGTCGAAAGAGCGTTGAGTGGCTTCGTCCCAGAAAAAGGGAACATCTTTCTTCAGTAAATGCATAAATCCCTTGGTAATTTCGGCATAGTTGGCGATGAAGCATCGTAAGAAGTTCGCCTTGCCTTGAAGACTTTGAAGTTGTAAGATTGTGCGTGGGGGGGGCAACTGGATTATCGCCTCCACCTTAAGAGGATCGACCATGATCCTTGTTGTTGATACGATGAAACCTAACAAACGTCCTGACGTGATGCAAAAGCTGCACTTGTTGGGATTCAAGCGAATCCTAAAGTAACGACAGTGTTCGAAGATTAGTCGGAGGTGCATAAGATGATCCTTTCGCTTGTGAGAGTGTGATGCTAAATCATCTAAATAGGCCTCGACTATATGTTTGAGGTCGTGGAACGCAAAAGACATGGCCCGCTGAAAAGTGGCTCCATCATTCTTGAGACCAAAAGGCATCTTACGATAGGCGAATGTACCCCACGGACAAATGAATGTCGTTTTGTGTTGCTCCTCAGGTTTGATTTGGATTTGATTATATCCTGAAAAACCATCCATGAACGAAAAGGCTTCACAACCGGCGCATTCATCAATGATCTGATCGATGAATGGGGTTGGATAATTATCTTTTGGACATGCCTTATTCAAATCACGGAAATCGGTACATACACGAATCGTGCCTTGTTTTTTATCGACCGACACGCGGTTTGACACCCACTGAGTCAAATGAATCGGGTAAATGAACTCTGCCTTGAGCAATTTCTCAACCTCACTCTTGATGGTTGTTGCTTTCCTAGGATTTAACTGGACGAAGTTTTTGTCGAAAAGGCTTAGCATCAGGATACGTTGTGATTTCATGTTCAACTATTTTCGGATTGATGCCTGGCATTTCCTCATAAGACCAGGCAAAAACGTCGCGGAATTCTTTGAAAAGATCCATGTAAATCTGAATCTCTTCGGGGGAGCAATCCACTCTGACGAAGACATTCTCCACGACGCTAGGGTTTCGGGAGATATTGATAGGTATAGTTTCATCGATAGTCACCATATTTCCCTCAGCGTAAATTTCCTGTGTAGCTAAGAGGTTAATGGGACATGGCTGATCTCCCGTCATGGTGATAGTGAATTCTCCTGCCTCGATTCGGCTTAACTCTGGGAGGAAATATGATCTATGATGAGGATCTTCCCAAGGTTTGTCCGGACTAGTCATTGCTTCGATTATTTCTTCGTCCGAAGGCAAGACTAAATCTAACGAATCGGTGTTGGCAAGGGAACCCTGAGCCCAGACAGGCTCTAGAGGTGGATCCAACTCTTGTGCGGGAGTCGGATCAAGATTAGCTGAAGCTTGTTGGACTAAAGAGTACGCTACTTCAGCGGCCGACAAGGGCATGGACATGCCGGAGTGCCCTATCTCATCCATCGTGGCTGATGGGGAAGGAAGAATCCACGGATCCTGAAAGTAAGTCATGCAGAACGACGAGACATGAAAAATATCAGCCTTGTGGTGAGTCGATATAAACTTGACATCGCCCTAAGGAGGTGGGTAATCGAAGGTACCCATCAAATATGGGCACAAACCAACGCCTATGTTAACGACACCGGCTTGAGGATTATCTATCATGGGAACTGTGGATGCCCCCAAAGCTGGGTCTGGTCTAGAGAAGGACAATTGATCAATGGTCACTATCCGATCCTCATGTGGAAACAACAAGACTTAGAAAACTGTAGCAACCACTGCTTGCATAGAATAAGTCCAACTACGACTTAACAAGAGATTATAGTCGAGGGGGGCATCGAATACCTCTACCTCGACACACACAGTCTTCCCTCCTAACTGCACAGGGAAAGAAGGAATGATGCCATGTGGTCGGAACGAATGACCGTCGAACGCAGTGAGGAGAGTAGGTGATGGAGACAACTCGGGATGACCAATGTCTTTCCAGCATGTTAACGACATAACGCACGTCGAGATGCCCTCGTCGACCACCGTGCGAAATATATTGCGTGTAAAAATTTTCGTGGGATGAGCCACTACTATCTGAAATGCTACGTGGTAAGGCAAACGAGGTTTCAAGTCAGTTGTATCTAGCATGATGGTAGTCGGGTTACAAGTCTCAGTAGAGCCTAAAGTAGTCAACAAGGCTTTCCTCTGAGCAGGGCAACTTTGGAGGACCTCCAAAGTGGACATAGCACAAGGGGTTTGGGATAAATATTCCACCACAGAGTAATTCTGGGCGGCCCTTGCGTTTGGATTGTGAGAAGATTTCTTAAATGCACCCTTTGGAATGCGTTTCATTGTTTCTCCCAACGTCTTCTTGATCTGTAGAGGAAGATATGGGATCTCAGATTCTTTTCCCTTCTCAGAGGCGCTTGGTTTACTATAGTCATGTGCTCTAGTCGTGATTAAAGCATCACCCCTAACCATGTATACGTTCGCGGATGAGGAATTGGTAGGAGGAGGGCAGGTTTCTTGACTACCCCCTTCGACACTTGTAGAGGCTTGAGTTAAATTTTGCCCATGTTGAAAGGGATTAGTCAACACTGCCTGCTGTTACTGTGTGACAAACTTCTGGGCCTCTGCAAGTCGAGGACATAGATGGGTCAAGTGGTTTTCCGCACACAATTTTCACGGATACCTCGCCTTCCGTTTTTCTGTGGTGCCCTCGCTAGCATTATCAGTGGGTTTCTTCTCCCCCTTACCCTTATTTCGTTGTTGTTTTTTCCCTTCCGAATGTTGGTTGGCCTTTGGGTTAGTTGTCTGCACGGAGTGTACTTCCGACTTTTGGGTAGGAGGAGCAGCCAAAGCAGTAGTCTGGCTGGCCACTGAGTGTTGGATAGATAACTGTTGCAATTGTTTTGTCAATTGATCAACGGGATTGGTTTGTGCTGAACCAACAATACCATCGGCATGTGGTCCCGCTCTCTGTCTAGTTTTATCCAGGATTGATCGTGGAGCATCCGACAGGATGTTGTATAATAGACCAGACTAAGAATAGATGAGCTCAAACTATTGAGCCCTCATGATGGTATCTTCTTCGAAGAAAAATCCTGAAGTCACGATGTCTTTGGATAATTGTGGGACTAAAGACTTAAGGAACCACTCAAGCAGGAATGTTGGTGGGACTGGTACTTTGATTAGACTCTTTCGGCGTCTCCACTCTCGGATATGATCAGAGATATGGTCTGTTGTCGTCTGTTCGAAATTGGCTAGCAACTCTGTGCCGGAGTCGTATCTCACAGGTAACTGAAAATGGTTAAGGAAGGCCATTGCCAGTTCGCCAAAAGAAGAGTATCGTGAGCGATCAATATCTATGTACCATTTCGCGGCACTCCCAATAAGAGTGAGTTGAAACAATCGCAACTGGAAGGAGTCATCTTTCAATGAGTTAGATGAACACCAAAGATGGAAAGTAGTCACGTGATCACCTGGATCTTCGTTAGGCTTGGCCTCGAACTTTGGAATGTCCGAAGGCAACTTCGTTGGCATAGGAGGCCAACACAGATCGTGACAGATAGGATCACTTAAGAACCTTGTCAAATCTGGCAAGTGTAACGTCGCCAGGAATGGTAGTTTGGGTTGTTGCGAATAGCCTGGGAAAAAGGGTCCTGGAGTTTGACTCGCACCAGGTTGCCAGGAAAAGTTTGGCTGCTGGCCCAGATTTTGGTAGAAACCATGGCCTTGACCAGCGGAAGGATTTTGCATATGTGGAGACATCATTGGTTGATTCCCCATGAAGGACATAGGATGTTGGGCATTCATCATGTTTGACAGACTTTGGGAAGGATTACCCCATGCCGGTCCTGATGGGAGGGGCATAGAAGTTTGTTCGGGGTTCCATTGACTATGGAAAGAATTACCCCAGAACGACATTCCAGAGGAAGAAACGGATCCTTGTCCTGAGTTCCAAGGTCCTGGTATATGTGCCCCCGATGCAGGAATAGTACCCTGTGCTGGAGTAGACTCTCCAAAAATGGGTGTGCCCCCAGATGGGAAAGCAGTGGTTGCGAAACTGTTGTTACCAAATGTCCCATTCCAAACAAACGGTGACAAACCTACCGAAAAAGTTTGCACGGGTGTTCCTTGACTCACGGCTCGAAATGAACTTGTGTGTGCAGGCTGCCCGACGGACAGCTGATGCAGACCACCAAGTGAAGGGGACGAAAGAGAGATATGACTTCCAGCGTAAGGAAAAGCGTTGAAAGGGACAGGAATGCCCCCAAGTTTTCCTTGCAGAGGAGCGTTAGAGCTCCCTTCCCTCAGACCTAAAGTCTGTAAAGTGGAGTAAGTGAGTGCAGGACTGGTACCCGAACTAGGCATACCGTATGAGAACGAAGGGCCTGCCGCACTAAGTGTGAAGGGAGGTGTGGCTGCCGTGATAGATGGGGTCGGTCCACTGTGCGACGTAGTTGCGGTCGAGACCATGGTGGCGCGGACCGACGACGACAAGTTAGGAGATGCTTCTCCTGTGGTAGCAACGGTGGTGGGAATGGAAGAATTCCCAGAGGAAGTAACAGTGTTTGTTGCCATAGCTGTGTGAGGCACTGACAGGCTTTCGTAAAATTGAATTGGCACAATAACTTGCGGCCAAGTATCAGTGGTTGGGGTTTCAACCGAACCAAGATTGGCGGTTGATTCCTTCGGGCTCAATGGTTTGTAACTCGGTTGCTTTGAAAGACCCTTGTTGGTCTATCCTCCGCCTCAATGGCGGCGGGGGTGGCTCTAGTATAACCAACGGTAGGCCCAGAAGCCTTCATGACTGGCGGAGCCCTGAATCCTCCACGGTGTGAGAATATCCACGACAAGCTAAGGTATTCTACATGTTCAAACAATAACACACACTAAAAAGAAGCCCCTGTGAGATAAGACAAGAAATCACTAACTATTTTGAAGAACAGTTACAACAACCAACACTAGAGCAACTTATCGGTGCAAGTGCAACTCAAAAATGGAAGCACCCTCCGAGTATACTCTGCAAAGTGTGGCCCGATGTCTATCCTAGGTACCGCGGTATACCCCCGCAGTCACCTGTGTATGTCCCTAAAAATATTGGCAACTAGTTTGCCAGCACGCGAACAGTCACCAGGCGGGTATAGTCGATAGTCGGGTAGACCAAAATGAGCAGGGTATCAAGCCCGAAACCTGTCAAGGGTATCGAGATAAAATGGTCCAGAAGACAACTGAGGACCTCGAACAGATTCGAGACCCACGAATCTCCGTGGAAAATGAAAACGACGGAATCCCTCAACAAATCCTTGATATGTGTTCTCCACTACCCTTGGTCCGACTTTGGAGGGGTTATCTCTGCTACCTTTCCTCACGCGACCTCGTGTTTAGCCCCTATGTTAGAGGGGGGTCCCAGATAACTTCCACGTAACTGGACTTCTACACTCCCTATCACAGACTCCAATGTTTGGTTTTGAGTGGCCTTGGAGAATTTACTCTTCAACCTATTCCAAGAACCTAGTCCTGAGCTAGTGTATGAACCCTACAAACAAAAGAGTCTAATAGATTTTAAATTAGCGTTGATTTTATGGGCTTTTTTACGTCACAAGGTATGAAGGTGAAACTAATGGTGTGTAAAGACTCAAAGAAAAATGAATAAGAAATGCTTGGAAACAAAAACTTTTACAAAAAATGCAAAAACCAACAACTTTTCACCAAGAAAGATTTCTTTTTCTTTTCAATTTTTCTAAGATTTCATGCAGCAAACATAAAGGAATTTYGCTCAATCTGCGAGCTACTTATGCTCTAAATGCACTGCAAAAACTTATGAACAAAAAGACTTCTTCCTAGCTATTGATGCAACAACACAATCTTCAAACAAAGAAGCAAATGAAAAAGAGATAATTTTTTTTATTTTATTTAAGTGCTAAATGAAGCAACAAAGGGAAAATGTCGACAAGCACAAAACCAAGAAAACAAAACAAAATTATGGCTTAAAGCATAGATCGCAAAGGACTAGAGCAAATATGCACAATGGTAATCAAGAAAGCACCGACTCTTACGCTTGTCTAAAAACCATAAAACAAAATCTTTCTTTTTTATCTTTTCTATCAACAATCAACCAAGAAAAACTAGGCTAAGGATAAGAGGCCCTAACCTACTGACTGTGCAACCCTAGACTCAAACCCCTAAGAGGAACACTTCTCACCATAGGAGTGGATGACTGCCCCACCCTGATTGAAAATCCACCACTCAAGCCCGCCACTGTCACTAAAACAACACGCGTACAAACGTGTGTTGAGCTATAACATAGTGCGGGTACCCACGGGCTGCACTTGCACAGGCCGCGTGTATGTCTAAACTCTAAGATAAAACTAAGCATAGGCAGCCCAGACCTGGAAGAGGCCTCTAGTATTGAAAACCAGGGTCTCTTAGAGGATTGGATGCTTCTTCTTTAACAGAAAAGAAAAATAATTGCAGAAAATAACAAACGCAATAAAGCAAACTGAGACAAGACAGTGAACCAGCAAGACTCAGACAGGATTCAGAAAGCCCCCTGAGAATGTATAATTCTGACAAGGAAGAGGGGACTACCTCTTAAGCTCTCTGACTCCTACACGCTACTGAAACCTCTACAAAAAGCATTCAAACGCGAGCTATAGGAGGTTAGGGCGCGGGTTACACGTGTGCAGGCCTTATGCAGGCCGTGTGTACCTCTATGTGTCCCAATAATTATCGTCAAGCAACAGTCAAGGAAAAAATGGTATAAAGAACCAGGTTCCCTGCTAGCTCTGACCTAACAGAAAATAGACATGCAAAGAAACAGAAAATCCAATCCTTTAAACTACCCAAAAACCCTCAACTAAATCCGGAAAAACCCTAAAGAGTAATCCCCAGTGGGGTCGCCAATTCTATTGTTGGGAAATAACACCCTACGGACTAGCAAGCTAGGGTTAGGCTTGCATGCAGATCATGACCTTAAAGAAATCACTTTTAACCTATCACCTCAAAACTCAAAACCCCTTTTTCACACACAAGCATGGAAAAGACATACTAACCTTTTTACTGATGTTTGGTGTAGATCCTCCATTGCGCTTTGTCCGTTTTCTCACGCTGCTCCTTCCAAAGACAATCCTGCAATCAAGACAAAACACTATGCATGCATGCTATTTTCTACTTGAGGGTTAGAGATTAAGCATAAATCGAATAAAACATATATAACTCATGCATTAGGACGGGAAAAGTATTCTTTATTATTTTCAAGATGAATCAACTTACAATCAATGTTGAGACCGGCCACTGTTCCTTGATCCTGATCTTGGGCTCCTCCTCTTCTTTGTCCTCCAACTGCTTTGCTTTAATTCTCCTTAAGCTTGAGGAAAGGCTAAAGGGTTGTGACAAATGGATTCGGAAATTGGGCAAAGTTTCTTTGCTATCTTTTTTCCTTCTCCAAATAGTACCCCTACCCCTTCTTTTATAGGCTAGAAGGAGCTAGGGTTTTGGACGAACTCTCGGCCATGCATGGCCGGGAGTTCCAGTTAACTGACCCATAGCTTTTTGTCCCATCGGCAACTTTCCTGTTTTTGTGCTTTGTTAGGTAAACACGGGCTGTAGTAGGCCAGCCAACGTTCCAACGCGTGCAGTAGTAGGCCTGCCAGCGTTCCAACGTGTTCAGTAGCGGTTTAGGGCACGTGTCACTTGATTTAAGAGGATTTTCAAGAGTTTATTCAGCATGGCTTTGGCAAGGAAGGGATATGAGTTGGCCTGATGCCAGGTAAGCATGTGTGGTGCAATTTAGGGTTATAAAAAAGCCATACGTAGTCTTTCCATATAAACATAAAACTATCAGTAATGATCAAGACACCATACAGACATCCTTATAATGAAATCATTCACAGTTTCACAGCTTATGAGCATAAATGTCAGAATACATATATTTCAAGATGCCAAAGGCAAAACACTTATCAGAAAGTAACACCAGGGGTTATGCAACTGCTGAGAGGGGTGCTAGTTTCCACCCAACCGTAGGCTCAATGAATCCTAGCGGATTTACCACTGGACACCCCCAAGCTGAGACCACGATGTTGTGAGACTACGTCTCTGTCTGCCAGTGACCAGAAGCAAATGTTACTCTCCTTTCTCTCTGCTATCACTCACTCTGCATATCGCTAGAGCTCTCCCCTCACATCTGCTCCCCCAATCACTTCTTCCCCACGCCTTATCGTCTTGCGAGGTTGCGTGTGGCGCGATTACCCTCGCGTTGGTCAGGCCTGACGGCTCTACGGATGGGCGTTTCACCTCCCATCCCTCATTCAACCATCTACCTAACAGCCTGCGAGACATTTAATTCGGGGCCAGCGAGCCGCTTTTGGTTCTCCGGGTCAGTGAAGTCCAAATACGGTATTAATTCTCGGTGGAAGCTAACGTCGCCTTTCCAGGTGCCTTCCACTGCCATCGTGGTCTCTTTTTCAGCACATCCCCTCTCAACAGTCCTACAATATAAATTCGTAATGTTATTACATTCATCAACCTTCTTCATAAGGTCCATTCACATCATACATTCACATTTCCATCATGCTTTAGCATGGTAATTCCTATATTAGGATTAATTACAAATTTGGGGGAAACAGGGTGTTACATGTACTCTAAATAATTTTTTGAATTTCTTTTGAGTTTTTTGTCAGTTTTATTTAGAAATTAATTAAAATTAAACAAAAATAAATAAATTATTAGTGTATAATACAAATAAATTAAGCTACTCCTAATTCCGAAGCAATCTTTCCTCAGTAGTTTTGTTTTTAGGCAAAAAAAATGGGTCTGAATCCGACCAAATTTTCAAAGGTAAACTAAGTTTAGCATGGATCAATGTTCCATACATTTCAAAACCATTTCACATTTATTTAATAACAGATCTAAATGAATGTATGATGGAAAGCTTTCATCAGAAATGTTGGCAGAGGAAATCTAATGTTTCACATAATGGCAGAGTGGTTGTTGGCAGAGGGAATCTAATGTTTCACATAATGGAAGAGTGGTTGTGTTGGACAAAGATGGTTTCTCAAAATAAAAACAAGTGGAGGCTTTGCTTTAATCAGAAAAGTGAAGGCTTTTCTTTAGTCAGAAGGGTTGTTGAGGGAATTTAATCTTTGACAAACAACGTAAAAGGTGAAACATACATAATGGTAGAGTAGTTGTTTTGGACAAAGTGGAGGAAGATGAAAATTTAAGCAAAAGCCGTCATAAAGAAATAATCTCACCCAACATCCTCAAGTCCCACAAAAAAATATTGCCAGAATGAGAAAAAACCCAGTCATACCATTTGATCTACCCAATGCACGCATCGTTACATTCATTACTTGATAGAACGCTCAAGTCAAATCAACAGGGCATGGCGACCCGAGTTGTCTTACCCAATAACCTAATAGCATGCCAAATGGCTCATAGAGAACATCCCGTTCCAGCTATAAATACATCAAACATTTCACAAGAGTTCCATTCCATCCCTGCAATGCTATGCATTTTTCTAGTGCTTCTCTTGCTTAGCGACTCATATTTATCTGATACATACATAGTCGCTAGTCTTCGTCTCCAATATAATTTCCATTCCAAAACAATACTATATCAATTCTCCAATCCTGTCTATCGCGTTCGGAATTAGTCCAGTCTATCGCATTCTGAATTAAGATTGTTTGTGTGTGTATGGTGGAAGATTTTGTCTGTCAATCGAGCTGAGCTGCTGTTCCTGCTTGTTGAGTTTCGTAGTAGTATTATTGAGCTCGTTAGATATAAATATGGCAGCCGAAATGCGACTCCCGAGATTCTCTAGCTGTCGTAGGGTTTCTTTTGAAATCAATAGGAACAGTTCTGGTCCTCCTCCCCCACTACTTGTTCCTACAAATATTACGAATACAAATGGAGGATCAGGAGTTCATGATGGAAACAACATAGCCGACCCAACTCCTCACTGTTCCTACTACTGGCGCCACCTCCCAAAACTTGCTTTCTCTGTGAATAAAATGTCTTCTTCAGCGAAAGTTGCCCAACATCATGCTGCTTCATCATTCTGCGTCTCTTCAAGATGCCATAGTCGCGCAGGCAGTCATTTCTATGATGCGAACATCGAAGATAAGGAGGAGGAATATGAAGATCTCCCTCCCTCTCGTGTCTATGAACATCATGACATAGAGGATCCGATGATTTTCTCCTCCAAGCTTGGCCTCCACCTCGCGCGGAGGCTCGTTGAGGTTGGCGTCACAGACGTTTTCTCCGTCCCCAGGGACTTCAATCTCATCTTGCTAGACCATCTGCTTGCGGAACCGGGCCTCAATCTCGTCGGCTGCTGCAACGAGCTCAACGTCGGCTACGCGGTCGATGGGTACGCGCGGTCCAAAGGCGTGGGGGCCTGCACCGTTACGTTCACCGTCGGGGGACTCAGCTTCATCAATGCGATCGCGGGGGCCTACAATGATAATCTGTCCATCATCTGTATCGTCGGGGGCCCCAATTCAAACGATTATGGGACCAAGCGCATTCTACATCATACTATTGGGCTGGACGACTTCATCCAAGAGTATCGCTGCTTCAAGACGGTCACATGCGCTCGGGTCTATGAATTCTGTAGAATGTGATGTAATAGTAGCATTGGATTGAATGTTGATTTCCTTTTTTGTGGAGATCTCACGATGTTAGAAATAAAAAACTGTGCAGGTTATTGTGAATCACTTGGATGATGCCCAGGAGCTCATTGACCATGCGATTTCCACAACGCTTATAGAGAGCAAGCCTGTGTATATCAGCATCAGCTGTAATCTTGCTGCCATTCAACACCCCACTTTCAGCCCGCAACCTCTTCCATATTCTCTATTACCCAGGTAACAAATTCTTGGAATTTCATTAATTTATCTCCTCTCCCCTTTTCGCATTCTAGAGTTTCAGTTGGTAGATGTTGTTGGAAATGGTGACAACAATTCATTCATGAATAGGATTTCAGATCCTATAAACCAGGGTTGTTTGTAACCAATGCGACCAATTTAGAATATGGATGGGATTACATTTAATAGTTAGTTTCTAATATACATTGCTATAAATTTGATGCATGCCCGTAGAGGCAGTGTGTGTTAGAGAGGAGTGAGACCTGACTGTAATCTCCATTAACTGAATAATAAGATAACTGATACCTATGCTTGGTGGACGTAGCCCAACTTTTGGGTGAACCACGTAAATTGTTGTGTTCTTTGTTTGCATTTGTATTGATTGTCTTATGGTAATTTGTGTTTCCGCATTTGCAAATTACAACAAGTGGTATCAGAGCTGAGGAGGGGGCAGACTGAAAAAATCCAAAGCCGAGAAGAGGGTGCGTTGAAATCACTGTTGAAATTTGTTTTTTGACATCAACGCTTGGCTATCATTGCACAGGAAGCGTCGACGCTGGACACCAATTCTAGGGGCGCGCTGATTAATGAAATTCGCGGTTTTTTGAGATGGAGCGCTGAAAGGGAGCGAGCGCTCACCTTACCGACTAAAGGGAGCGCCAACCCTTTAGTACCCTTGCGCACGGATTCTTCTTTTGCTGCAGGGAACCCCCTATCTCCTCCAAGGAGAACTGAAAAAGATTTTTATGAAAAAAGGGAAATTACATAAGGTACGATGCATTATTTTATAAGGTACGATGCATTTCATAAGGAGCGCTGAAATTATTAAAAGTATAAATTTCATAAGGAGCGATAAATTTGTTTTTTCAAAAGTTAAAAGTATACTTTTACCTTTTGGAAAGTATTAAAGGTTTTCTATTATATTTGAAATCTAAAATATAATATGGAATGATGGAGAATGAAGGGTGGAGGAATAAGGTTGAGTGGATTTTTTATTAAATCTTCTTTTTTATAATTATAAGGGGGAGGAATAAGGTATGTAATTTTCTTTTGAAAATTACATAAGATTATTTTTTCACATTTTTTTTAAAGGGCCTTGGATATTACAAACAGTGGTGTTTGTTTCTTTTATGTTTCCTCTAATGAAAAAGATGCAGAGTGCTAAGTTTGAAATTGAAAAGTTTAATGGAAAGAACAATTTCGAGATCTGGAAGGTTAAGATGCACGATCTGCTCGTGCAACAAGGCGTGGTGAAGGCGTTTTTGGGAAAAGCAAAGCAACCCGCGTCCATAACAGACGAAGACTGGGATGAGATGGATGCGAGAGAACTGAGTGTCATACGCCTGTGTTTGGCCGACGATGTATTGTTCAACATTGTTACAGAGAAGACAGCAGCCGGTTTGTGGTCAAAGCTGGAAAGCTTGTACATGACGAAATCCTTGACAAATAGGATCTTTCTAAAAAGACAATTGTATAGTTTGCGCATGAAGGAAGGTACGAAAATTGTTGATCATATAAATACTTTCAATACTCTTCTAGTCCAGTTGAATAGCATGGGAGTGAAATTTGAATCCGAAGATAAGGCAATTACATTATTGTGTTCTTTTCCTGCGTCATGGGATCATTTCGTTACCTCTATTAGTTTCAGTTCAATAGAAACTATTGAGTTTGATGATACTGTTGGAGCTTTACTATCTGAGGAAACAAGGAAGAAATCAAATCTAGAAACCTCTACATCTGAGGCATTGGTGGTCAGAGGCAGACCAAAATAAAGAGGACAGGGTCAGAGGGATTTCTCTCGATCAAAGTCAAAAGGAAGAAAGAGAAAACTCAAGTGTTGGTTTTGTGGAAAATTCGGACACCTGAAGAAGGACTGTTGGAAGCGACAACAAACCTCCAAAGAAGACCCTAAAAAAGAGACGAAGGAAGCAAATGCAACCGAAACAAGTTCAGCAACAGGTTCAGGTATAGTTGATGAAGTTTTATCAATTAATACTGGTTCACGTCATGATCAACATTAGATATTAGATTATGGTGCTTCAAACCACATGTGTCTTCATAGACATTGGTTTATTACTTACCAGTCTATAGATGATGGAGTTGTTTACAT
>JZKD02S2114093.1:32098-47125 GCA_000966675.3 Picea glauca | reverse complement strand
ATCAGTGACAGGTATTTAAACTCAAAATTGTGAAGTGTTTACTTAAATTTAATATTTTTTTCTGCCAAATTTTATTTACGCAAGTATGCACATAGCTTTGCAAATTATGAAAAAAATTTACTTCTTAAGAGCTTACTGAAATTAAGTAAATTGGTACAGAAATTAAGTAAATTAGTAGATATTTAGTGTCTTTTCAATTCTGGGTGCTACAGAATAACCATTCCAATCCAAATAAAAATCTATGAGCAAATCATATATCGAAATTCTTTGTATTTTTATCAAAACGAAGCCATGTACAGGATGATCAGCGAATGATAGAGGCATTTAGATGAGTGATCAAACTATTTAGAAGTTGAATTCAAATCATTATATCAAACTAGATTATTTACAAAACAAAACGATGTCAAAACCATACCTGTGTAGCGACGAGGTTGCTTGATTAGGCCAGCTTGGAATTTACAACAGTCGTGGTTGATTCCACGTTTTTAAACAGGATGGAGTCGGTTGTTTTTTTCTTTTTATCTGTTGTTTGTAGCTTGTCTTTTTGACTGGTTAGCACTTCAATCTGGTCTTCCAGTGATTGAATCTTTGACTGGAGTATAGGAACATCAATAAAATATCGTTCTAACCATGAATTGCATTGGTCACAGGGTGATTGTGTGGGTTTCGAGGGTTTGGACAAATGACCGAGGGTTTCACAAGGCAATTTAATACCTAGGTAGTTAGGGACGTCCTTTAGGCAGGGGGTAGGTTTGATATAAAATCATATGAGGGTTCGGGACATAAACCTTGCGAGTAGGGGTACTCATTGACCAGAAAATGCTCAATATCAGAATCAGAATCCTCGCTCAAAACTATAGGGTTAGACTCGGCAGAGGGTTTCGGCTTGTTTCTGGCCATTCTCGAAATGAGTCGGGCATTCCTTTTCCCTTTGGAATTTGCAGCAATGTTTGACTTGGGCTTTTTTCTCATAGGCTTTGTAATGGCTTCTACACTCTTAATTACAGTGTCGGGTAAGTCGATAGGAGGGTTGGTCGAGGGTTTAGGCAGTAGAAGATGCAAGGGTACAGGCGGTTCGGGCTTGGTTTCAATCACCACGGGTTTATCAACCTCTACAGGGTCGGTGTCTTCAAAGCCATTACAGGCGATGAAATCCTTCCAACTATCACCAAGCAAATTCAAATGATAAACAACGATGAGCTTAATAAGCCCATGGTGAAACAAGTTGTTGTCATCCTTGTGCCTCTTAAAATTTTTGGACATTTTATACAGGCTCCGATGAAAATAGAACGACATGTTTAGAGGATAACCTATAAAAATCATCAATAGATGTAGGTGGTAGAGGAACACAAGCCCGTATCAACCTTCACAGGTCACCTCTATCACAAGAGGTGATTTTGCGTAATTGAAACAACAATGTCCACAGCACTTCCTCGACCTTGCAATTCTTAAACCAGCGTTGTCCCAAAGTAGGTAACCCCGTGGCTAAGCTGATAAACTGTTCATCAATCTCTAACTGTATATCACCGACCTTGGCTCGACAGCCATCAAAGGTCATGGGAAACTGTCGTGCTATACAAAGGTTAAAACCCTCAAAACGTTTCACGAAGGTAAGCCATCCATTGTCTGCCAAATCTTGGTGGGCATTGTCAAACATCAACAGGTCTTGACTGCCATTGGGTTCAACTCACACGACTGGTGCCATGGAGCTGAACACATGGTAAGGGAAGGGCTTGAATCACCAACACACACAGGAGCAGAGTTACCCGAGCCAACAACAATGAACGAGCAAAAGGGATAAGCATTAATGCGAGCATGCGATGGTGGTGGAGTCTGCCATGCAAAATATTCATTACCCGAGTACAACCGCCAATTTTCATAGCTATTCACTCCATAATAATAGTTCAACCATTAATTCATGTGTGAAACCAATAAAATGCAATGTGCATACCAATGCGAGCAAGTGTTATACCATAATGTTTGAAAATCTGACATATAAATCAAAACCCAAAATCAAATATGCGCCAATGTATATAATCAAAAGTTTAACCAAGGTGCCAAACGATATTCATATAGTCGACAAGCCAAAATTTATGAAAAGATAAACATAAGGATTATATCATATATAAAAACTTAACCATAACCCTTATGCATTTTCATAGAATCAATGATCAGGCAAGTCATATAAAGTGCAAATCCAAAGGCTAAATACATTACAAACTCAATAAGACCAAGTCATACGATCAATCGAAGTAAGAGAACCGATTAGAGACCCTTGCCAGTTGTATAATGATCAATAAAAGGTAAGCGCAATAGGCATAAGGACATAAAAGATATTGACATTTCAAATAATGATCGAAAAACAACTTCGAAAGGAGAAGTTTTCACGCTTACAATCGTGAAAACTTAACGAAGACAAATGTGTAAATGTCGCAAGAAATGTAAATGTCATCTATTTGAGAAATGCGACAAAAAACTTGATGTTTGCAAGACATAGGTGTAGGTAGCTTATAGGATCATAGAAAAAGTGAATTGGCTGCCAACAATGGCGACACACTGGTAGAAGCAGTTATCTCTGTCAAAAGAAACAAATTCATATTAGGACAGCAAAGAAAATTTCAACTCAAAAATAACAACCAGAAAATCGTACTAACATCGTCATTAATCATTTTTCCCAGCAGTGTTTTAAAAGATGAAAACCAATAACAGTCTTAAGATCAGCAAGTCACGACATTAAAGATAAAATCTTCAATACTGTTGGCATAGACACTGCTGCCTGCAGGCATCCATAGCCTTGACAGGGTTTCCATTTAATGCACTCTGACGTTTGTATCCTGCCAAGAAGTTCTGGATCAGAATAAAGGACATTAAAGAGGTTTCTCATTTTTTTGCCAATTTTCATGTACCCGACATTGCTTCGCTGCCAGCAGGCCTGTTCAGTACCCCGGCGAAGTTGTCTTGGCTCCATGCATGCATTTACCCGCTGCCAGCAGACCTGTTCAGTATCGCGGAGGGTTTACAAGCACTTCCCACAGCTCTTATTCATAATTTATTTTATTTTGTTTTTTCTAGATATATATTTGAGCGGGGTGACGCTGAAAATCTTGATATTTTAACATATTTTTTTAGACCTCATCAGAATTTTTAGAACTGTCCTTTATTTATCTCCAGAGATGTTTTATTTATAAAACACTTCCTATGACAGGGAGACATCTTTTGAGTCATTCCTTTACGGAAAAGGGACAGCGTAAAAAGATAATAGATGATCTTGACAAGCTTTGCTTAGAGATTGAAATCAGTTAACTTCTTTTAAACAATAGATTTTCCAACACAGATATCAATTTCAGCAATATATCACTGATGTTTGTAAAAAAATTCAGAAGTTATTTCAGCGAAGAAATTTTTCTATCGTCTTTGTCTGAATAGCTTAGTGTACAGGTATGTATATTTTTTTTAAAACTGATAAATTCAAATCAAAATCAAAACAGAAAGCAAATGAAAATGCAAACAAAAATGAAATATTTACATAATATACAAGGTAGTTATCAAGCAAAGTATCTTTTCAGGGCTTGGCCATTCACCGGATAGGTGTCAAGATGCCCTTCAAGATTTTGCAATCGAAAGGAACTAGGACCCAACTTTTCAGCAATTAAAAACTGTCCAAACCATAAGTTTTGAAATTTGGTGTGCTCACCCTTTCCTTCGTGTGGTTTGTCCCATTTTAAGAGGAGATCGCCTAATTCAAAATTCCTATCAGAAGCAAAATTAGAATCGAACCAACTTTTAACCAATTGTTGATGTTGATCTAACTTACGCTTAGCTTGGGCTCTTACTTCTTCTAGCTTCATCAAAGCGTTAATTCGGTTTTCTAAAGGGGGACAATCTTCTTCTTGGACTTTTTGTGACAATTGAAGCGAAGGAAGAAGAATGTGGGGTGGTAGAATTGCTTCTCTGCCATAAACGAGAAAAAAGGGGGAGTTACCTATAGCGGATTTTGGCGTTACCTTATCATCCCACAGTGCGTTCAGCAGTGCACTGTGCCAATTCTTGTGATTTTCAACCACAGTTCTCCTGATAATTTTGATCAAGTTCTTGTTTGTTGATTCTGCTAATCCGTTGCCCTGGGGGTAGTAACTAGCAGAATACTTCAGCTTTATTCCTTTTTCCAAATCAAACTTGTTCATCTCAAGAGAAGAAAAGTATGAAGCGTTATCAAAGACTAGACAATCAGGGATACTGAAACAAGTGATAATATTCGAGTTTAGAAAAACGATTACCTGACTGGTGTTGACACTTCTTAGCATAGCAGCTTCAGACCATCGAGTAAAGTAATCTGTGGCTGTCACAATATACTTGTGTTTTTGTGAGGACGGAGGGTTAATTGGACCTATGATATCAAGGCCCCATTGCTGGAAAGGAGAATCTACTGAAACGGGTTGCAAGGGAAAGGTTGTTTTTTGCAACTGCCCTGATGCTTTCTGACAGATAATACATTTACGACACAAGGCATGGGCATCCCTAAAAAGCATGGGCCAGTAATATAGGCTCTTAAAACCTTATGAGCAGTGGTTTCGCCACCAAAGTGACCACCAACTTCTCCTGCATGCAACTCGAGCAAGACTTTTTCTGCTTCGTCTTTCTCGAGACAGCGCATCAGTACGCCGTCAAAATTCTGACGAAACAGTACATCATTAACTAGATGAAAGGAGGCAGACTTTAGCCTCAATGATCTTCTCTTGGCGGGGTCAAGGTGACGGGGTACTGACCCATGTTCAAGACATAATCTAATATCGTTGTACCAGGGACTAACGAGATTTTGTGCGCAACAAATTAGGATTTGATCACTTTGTCCTAGGTTTGACTTATCACTATCTTCTTGCGGTCCTGTTTCCGAATCAACAACCAACTTACACAACCCTTGGCCTCTCACAATCTAATCTGGGGTGATTTCTAAGTCATACTCCTGCAAGGAGGTGACCCAGTTAGCTCTCTTCTCTCCTAACTCCTTCTGCACTAACAGGTTTCTTACAGCAGGGTAGGGGACAATGACTTTCGTCCTTGACTTCAAAAGATAGGACCGAAAATGCTTAACTGCTTTGAAAACAGCGTAGGCTTGCCGATCAACCGCTGGGTAGTTAATTTTATCACCTTTGAAAGCAGAGCTCATAAAGGCGATGGGTACTTCGTTATTCTCAGCATTCTTCTGAGTTAAGACGACAGCGTAGGAACGATCAGAGGAAAAAGTATAGAGTGTAAAATCTTGAGAGAAGTCAAATCTCATGAGAGACGAAGCGTCTATTATGGCCTTCTTTATGGCATTAAAAGCTTGATTTTATGTGGGTCCCCGGTGATATTGGGTGTCTTTCTTAATTAGGTTCTGTAGAGGCCGGACCATTTCGGAGAAACTGGGGATGAATCTCCTCACGAAGTTAATCTGGCCTAAGAAAGACTGCATGGATTTTTTGGATGTAGGAGGGGGAAGTTTAGCGATGACTTGACTCCTCTCGGGGTCAATAATCATCCCATCACTAGACACAATGAATCCTAGGAGTTTACCTTATTCTACTGCAAAGATGGACTTTTTGGGATTCAAGGAGATGTTGTATTTACGACATCGTAGCAGAACAGCTCGTAAGTGAGCTAGATGATCGTCTTTGTTTTTAGAATAAATGGTGACATCATCTAAGTAAACTATGACGGAGTGATTGATTAAGCCTCGAAAAGCAATGTCCATTGCTCTCTGAAAGGTAGCACCAGCATTAATCAATCCGAAGGGCATTTTGCGATAAGCATAAGTGCCCCACGAGGTACGGAAAGTAGTTTTGAGTTGGTCTGGCGGAGACATCAAGACTTGGTTGTATCCAGAGAAACCATATAACAAGGATAGCCTCTCGGAATCAGATACCTATTGAAGGATCTGTTCCGTGGGTGGGACAGGATAATTGTTTTTGTCAGATGCTCTATTGAGGTTTCAGAAATCGACGCAAAGTCGAATTTCCCCGTTTTTCTTCCGAACTGGGACAAGGTTGGACACCCATTGAGTGTGTCTAACAGGAAAAATTATTTTAGCACTTAGGAGTTTATTCAATTCTTTTTGAATGGTCGGTTCTAGTTTAGGGTGCATCTTCCTCAGTTTCTGTTGGAAGGGTAAAGTTTGGGGTTTCATTAGGATGACATGTTGTATGTTATTAGGGTCGAAAGTTTTAAGATCATCATATGTCCATGCAAAGACGTCCTTAAATTATTTAAATAATTTAACAAAAGCAATTTTTTCTTGTCTAGAACATCCCAAGCCTAAGTTAATGCACTGAGGATTTTCACTAGTTCCTAAGTTCACTTTTTCATAAGATAGCGAGGAACTATTGGTTTTACAATTGATCGTCTTTTTAAATTTATCTTCAAAATCATAAAACTTCTCTAACCTAACTATAGATTTGGGTATGGAATTTACCATGTCCGATAGAGCTTCAAGAGATTTTGGATCAGGTATTGTCGTAAAATCGTGCAAATTGTCGTCGTGCGTGCGTTCATCTATCACTGCGCCTTGAAAGGTTTCTTCCATGTGCAGAAAGTTAATGATCTGTTGATGATCGTCAAATACTCTCCAGTTTGTAATATTGTCAGGAATAGATGGTCGAAACAACAGCTCCACGGAGAATGCATTTGGGGATAAGCCTTCTACAGGAAGAAGTTTAGAAGCTACATTAGCTAGTAGATCTGCTTCAACATTATTTAATCTAGGAATGGAATTTATATTAAAAGAAGAAAATTTGTTCATTAAACTCCATACCTCAGACTGGTAACTTTTGAGATNTGCGTGCATTCATCTATCACCGCGCCTTGAAAGGTTTCTTCCATGTGCAGAAAGTTAATGATCTGCTGATCATTGTCAAATACTCTCTAGTTTGTGATATTTTTAGGAACAGATGGTTGAAACAATAGCTCGACGGAGAATGAGTCTGGGGACAAGCCTTCTGCAGGAAGAAGTTTAGAGGCTACATTAGCTAGTAGATATGCTTCAACATTATTTAATCTAGGAATGGAATTTATATTGAAAGTAGAAAATTTATTCATTAAACTCCATACCTCAGACTGGTAACTTTTGAGATGCGGGGAAAGACAGTGTATAGAATCTCTTACCTGTCTAACCACTATTTCAGAGTCACCAAATACAACTAGGTTTTGAATGTTCATATCCAGAGCTTTTCTGAGACCTTGTAGTAAAGCCTCATATTCTGCAGTATTGTTAGTACATTGAAATTCTAGTCTACAAGCCATTAATGTCTCGTTACCTGCTAGATCGATAATGATGCAGCCTGCACCAGCTCCTTCTTTAGACTTAGAACCGTCGAAATATAGAGACCAAATTTGGTTTCCTTCGGGCACATGGGCTTGTTGCATAGAATTTGTTGGTTGCATATATGCTACGATCTCAGACTGTTTTTCTGGATTGATGATAGGTGAAGTGTCACCCATGAAATTGCCGAAGAAGGTGTCCATCCCTTGGACTTCAGGTGAATCAATAGAAGGTGTATATGGTTCATTGGGATCGTTCAAATCTGTGACCATGAACTCAAGGTAGCGCTCACGATTCACCTTGATCTTGTTAGGCTTACCATTCTCTGGGAGCCATAAGTGAGACCAGTCTGTCGCGAAGTAACCATGTAGCTGCTCTGACCAGTCCCTGCTTAAAAATCGACCATACACTTCTAGAATATCCACAACGATTATATCAATAACCTGATGAACCTTAGGGTTAGACGATAATCTAATCAATACATTTTTTAGTTTGCCTATAACTTTAACATTCGTCCGATCAAGTTGTATGATTTTTAAAGTAGATGGTTCCACTTCAGCGTTAATCTTTTGGCAGACAAACCAAGGCATCACATTGGATGATGCTCTTGAGTGCACCATACAATTATGCACATTTCTGTTGAAAATCTTGAAAGTTAAAAGAAATGGGGGTACATTCTTGCGAGTGCTAGGAGTAATAACTTGTGGCTTATTACTCGCAATTTCTAATGCTACTTTATCTACATTATTTACATTATTTACATTACTTATAGGAAGGCTTCCTTTATCTTGAGAATCAAGATTATTTTTAGTGGAAGTCTTCTGAGGAACTTTGCTTTGCACAACCTTGTTACCAATAGAATTACCATTTTTACCGTTCTCTGAAATATTTTGCAACATTTTTTGTAACAAAAATGGAAACTTCAACAACTCATAAATAGAAATGTTAGCCCTTAACTTTTTAAGATCTTCAACAACATCATAATCTAAGTTGGGGTTCACATTACTCTGTTTAGGATCAACTGATTTAGATGGCTTTGGAGGTGAAGTTGTAGTATTTTCGGAAGAAGGTTTATTTGTTGTCTTACTCCTAGTGTTATAAGGATGAAATGTCTCGAAGTTCTCTTGAAAGATACTATCCGAGAAGTGTCCAAAAATGTTTGGAGAAGACTCTTCTTCTTGAACTGTCTCTTGTTCAACTACCTCCTCAGGAATCTCAGGAGGCATCAAGTTATCTTGGGCTTCTAGAATTGTTTGAAGGGCACATTACAAACTTTCTAGATTCAAGCCTTCGGAGTTTGGATTAGGTCGGTTGGTAGGAAAAGGTTTTCGAAAAAGGGGCTTGTAGGGTCCTTTACTTGAGGAATATTCTTTAGTAGACCTTTTTATGTCTATAACTTGATTCGACAGTTTCTGAACAACTTTAGTTAAATTTTCCAAATCAGAGTTTTCAGGTTGTGTTTTACTTTGAGTGGGTCTGGGNAACTTACACAACCCTTGGCCTCTCACGATCTGAGCTGGGGTGATTTCTAAGTCATACTCCTGCAAGGAGGTGACCCAGTTAGCTCTCTTTTCTCCTAACTCCTTCTGCACTAACAGGTTTCTTACGACAGGGTAGGGGACAATGACTTTCGTCCTTGACTTCAAAAGATAGGACTGGAAATGCTTAACTGCTTTGAAAATAGCATAGAATTGCCGATCGACCGCTGGGTAGTTAAGTTCAGAACCTTTGAAAGAAGAGCTCATAAAGGCGATGGGTACTTCATTATTCTCGGCATTCTTCTGAGTTAGGACAATGGCATAGGAACGGTCAGAGGCAAAAGTATAGAGTGTAAAATCTTGAGAGAAGTCAGGGCTCATGAGAGACGGAGCGTCTATTATGGCCTTCTTTATGGCATTAAAATCTTGATTTTATGTGGCTCCCCAGTAATATTGGGTGTCTTTCTTAATCAAGTTCTTTAGAGGCCAGACCATTTCGGAGAAACTGGGGACGAATCTCCTCACAAAGTTAATCTGGCCTAAGAAAGACTGCATGGATTTTTTGGATGTAGGAGGGGGAAGTTTAGTGATGACTTGAGTCCTCTCGAGGTCAATAATCATCCCATCACTAGACACAATGAATCCTAGGATTTTACCCTGTTCTACTGCAAATATGGACTTTTTGGGGTTCAAGGAGATGCCGTATTTACGACATCGTAGCAGAACGGCTCGTAAGTGAGCTAGATGATCGTCTTTGTTTTTAGAATAAATGGTGACATCATCTAAGTAAACTACGATGGAGTGATTGATTAAGCCTCGAAAAGCAATGTCCATTGCTCTCTGAAAGGTAGCACCAGCATTAATCAATCCAAAGGGCATTTTGCGATAAGAATAAGTGCCCCACGGAGTACGAAAGGTAGTTTTGAGTTGGTCTGGCGGAGACATCAAGACTTGGTTGTATCCAAAGAAACCATCCAATAAATATAGCCTCTCGGAACCAGATACCTGTTGCAGGATCTGTTCCATGGGTGGGACAGGATAGTTGTCTTTATCAGACGCTCTATTGAGGTTTCGGAAATTGACGCAAAGTCGGATTTCCCCGTTTTTCTTCCGAACTGGGACAAGGTTGGACACCCATTAAGTGTGTCTAACAGGAAAAATTATTTTATCACTTAGGAGTTTATTCAATTCTTTTTGAACGGTCGGTTCTAGTTTAGGGTGCATCTTCCTTAGTTTCTGTTGGAAGGGTAAAGTTTGGGGTTTCATTGGGATGACATGTTGTATGATATTAGGGTCGAAAGTTTTAAGATCATCATACATCCATGCAAAGACGTCCTTAAATTCTTTAAATAATTTAACAAAAGCAGCTTTTTCTTGTCTAGAACATCCCAAGCCTAAGTTAATGCACTGAGGATTTTCACTAGTTCCTAAGTTCACTTTTTCATAAGATAGCGAGGAACTATTGGTTTTACAATTGACCATCTTTTTAAATTTATCTTCAAAATCATAAAACTTCTCTAATCTAACTATATATTTGGGTATGGAATTTACCATGTCTGATAGAGCTTCATGAGATTTCAGATCAGGTATTACCGTAAAATCGTGCAAATTGTCGTCGTGCGTGCGTTCATCTATCACCGCACCTTGAAAGGTTTCTTCCATGTGCAAAAAGTTAATGATCTGATGATCATCGCCAAATACTCTCCAGTTTGTGATATTGTCAGGAACAAATGGTCGAAACAATAGCTCAACGAAGAATGCATCTGGGGACAAGCCTTTTGCAGGAAGAAGTTTAGATGCTACATTAGCTAATAGATCTGCTTCAACATTATTTAGTCTAGGAATGGAATTTATATTGAAAGCAAAAAATTTATTCATTAAACTCCATACCTCAGACTGGTAACTTTTGAGATGCGGGGAAAGACAGTGTATAGAATCTCTTACCTGTCTAACCACTATTTCAGAGTCGCCAAATACAACCAGGTTTTGAATGTTCATATCCATAGCTTTTCTGAGACCTTGTAGTAAAGCCTCATATTTTGTAGTATTGTTAGTACATTCAAATTCTAGTCTACAAGCCATTAATGTCTTGTTACCTACCGGATTGATAATGATGCAGCCTGCACCAGCTCCTTCTTTAGACTTAGAACCGTCGAAATATAGAGAGCAAATTTGGTTTCCTTTGGGCACATGGGACTGTTGCATAGAAGTTGTTGGTTGCATATATGCTACGATCTCAGACTGCTGTTCTGGATTGATGATAGGTGAAGCCTCAGCCATGAAATTGCCGAAGAAGGTGTCCATCCCTTAGAATTTGGGTGAATCAGCAGAAGGTGTATATGGTTCGTTGGGATCGTTCAAATCTGTGACCATGAACTTAAGGTAGCGCTCACGATTCACCCTGATCTTGTTAGGCTTACCGTTCTCTAGGGGCCATAAGTGAGACCAGTCTGTCACGAAGTAACCATGTAGCTTCTTCGACCAGTCCCTGCTTAAAAACAGACCATACACTTCTAGAATATCCACAACGATTATATCAATAACCTGATGAACCTCAGGGTTAGACGATAATCTAATCAATACATTTTTTAGTTCGCCTATAACTTTAACATTCGTCCGATCAAGTTGTATGATTTTTAATGTAGATGGTTCCACTTCAGTGTTAATCTTTTGGCAGACAGACCAAGGCATCACATTGGATGACGCTCCTGAGTCCATCATACAATTATGCACATTTATGTTGAAAATCTCGAAAGTTAAAAGAAATGGGGGTACATTCTTGCGAGTGCTAGGAGTAATATCTTGTGGCTTCTTACTCACAATTTCTAATGCTACTTTATCTACATTATTTACATTATTTACATTACTTACAGGAAGGCTTCCTTTATCTTGAGAATCAGGATTATTTTTAGTGGAAGTCTTCTGCGGAACTTTGCTTTGCACAACCTTGTTACCACTTGAATTACCATTCTTTCCATTCTCTGAAATATTTTGCAACATTTTTTGTAACAAAAATGGAAATTTCAACAACTCATAAATAGAAATGTTATCCCTTAACTTTTTAAGATCTTCAACAACATCATAATCTAAGTTGGGGTTTACATTACTCTGTTTAGGCTTAGCTGATTTCAATGGCTTTGGAGGCGAAGTTGTAGTATTTTTGGAAGAAGGTTTATTTTTTGTCTTACTCCTAGTGTTATAAGGATGAAATGTCTCGAAGTTCTCTTGAGAGATACTATCCGAGAAGTGTCCAAAGATGTTTGGAGAAGACTCTTCTTCTTGAATTGTCTCTTGTTCAACTACCTCCTCAGGAATCTCAGGAGGCATCAAGTTATCTTGGGCTTCTAGAATTGTTTGAAGGGCACATTGCAAACTTTCTAGATTCAAGCCTTCAGGGTTTGGATTAGGTTGGTTGGTAGGAAAAGGTTTTCGGAAAGGGGGATTGTAGGGTCCTTTACTCGAGGAAGCTTCTTCAGTCGACCTTTTTAAGTCTATAACTTGATTCGACAGTTTCTGAACAACTTAGTTAAATTTTCCAAATCAGAGTTTTCAGGTTGTGTTTTACTTTGAGTAGGTCTAGGGAGAATTTCAATCTTCTTTTTGGAAGAAGAACTAGTCTCGGTATCGTTGCTAGAAGAGTCTTTAAGACTAAGTATGTCTTTTTCAATCTGGCTGGCCTCCTCGAAGGCCTATAACAATGTGGCTTTCTTGGATCATTTAACCCAAATAGCTATACTTTGATGTAAAGATTTAGTGTAGTAAGCTATTATAAGACTCTCGGCAGGCATGGAATCTGTAGGGATTCTATTTTTAAGTGTTAATAATCTTTTATTAAAGTATTTCACTTTTTCTTTCGGGTTCATTTTTAAGCTAGAAAGTTCCATGACCAGGACTTTCGGAGGTTTACCGTCTCCAAACTTTTCCAAAAAGCATAACTCAAACTTTTCCCAAGACACGATGGTATGGGGTTGTTGGGAAAAGTACCAAGTGGATGCATTACCCTCAAAAGTATAAGGAACCAACCTACAGACAACGTCTTCATGTTCGACATTGCGGAGTCTAATGGNCTCTGAAATATTTTGCAGCATTTTTTGTAACAAAAATGGAAACTTCAACAACTCATAAATAGAAATGTTAGCCCTTAACTTTTTAAGATCTTCAACAACGTCATAATCTAAGTTGGGGTTCACATTACTCTGTTTAGGCTCAGTTGATTTAGATGGATTTGGAGGCAAAGTTGTAGTATTTTCGGAAGAAGGTTTATTTGTTGTCTTACTTCTAGTGTTATAAGGATGAATTGTCTCGAAGTTCCCTTTAAAGATACTATTCGAGAAGTGTCCAAAGATGTTTGGAGAAGACTCTTCTTCTTGAACTGTCTCTTGTTCAACTACCTCCTCGGGAATCTCAGGAGGCATCAAGTTATCTTGGGCTTCTAGAATTGTTTGAAGGGCACATTGCAAACTTTCTAGATTTAAGCCTTCGGGGTTTAGATTAGGTCGGTTGGTAGGAAAAGGTTTTCGGAAAGGGGGCTTGTAGGGTCCTTTGCTCAAGGAAGCTTCTTCAGTTGACCTTTTTAAGTCTATAACTTGATTCGACAGTTTCTGAACAACTGTAGTTAAATTTTCCAAATCGGAGTTTTTAGGTTGTGTTTTACTTTGAGTAGGTCTGGGGAGAATTTCAATCTTCTTTTTGGAAGAAGAACTAGTGTCAGTATCATTGCTAGAAGAGTCTTTAAGACTAAGTATGTCTTTTTCAATCTGGTTGGCCTCCTCGAAGGCCTTTAACAACGTGGCTTTCTTGGATCATTTAACCCAAATAGATATACTTTGATGTAAAGCTTTAGTGTAGTAAGCTATTATAAGACTCTCGACAGGCATGGAATCTGCAGGGATTTTGTTTTTAAGTGTTAAGAATCTTTGATTAAAGTCTTTCACTTTTTCTTTCGGGTTCATTTTTAAGCTAGAAAGATCCATGACCAGGACTTTCGGAGGTTTACCGTCCCCGAACTTTTCCAAAAAGCATGACTCAAACTTTTCCCAAGACACGATGGTATGGGGTTGTTGGGCAAAGTACCAAGTGGATGCATTACCCTCAAAAGTATAAGGAAACAACCTACAGACAACGTCTTCATGTTTGACATTGCGGAGTCTAATGGCTAACATAAATTTTTTGATATGATCTTCAGCTATCTGTTTTGAGTCAGGATCAAACTTGGGAAGCCATTTCTCCGGGTGTTTAGGTAGAGGATGTTGAGCTCTAGGTACAGCTACAACATCCTGATCAAGCCAGGGTCTAGGAGGATTGTTCTAATTTTCCATTGGGGTAGTGGGTGTGGAAGGCTGAGAAGGTGAATTTCCTTAGTCAGATGAGGAATCTCCTTCAGAAGAGGAAGGAGATGATGGAGGTGGTGAAGGAGGTATCCCAGATCCTCCAACAGCAGGATTTGTGATTGGATCTGTGGGATTCACAGTGAGGTTAGTGTCACCTAATTGTTCTTTGATATCAGAGAAATCTAAAGGTTGACCCCATAGATGGCTTGGTTTCCTAAGATGAGCTAAGGCACTATGTGTTTTAATAAGAGATTGGCGGACAATCTCTTGTATGTCACCACCTGTAGGATTAGGGGTTGTTGGCTCAACTGTGATATGTGGATCTTCGGTTGAAGTAGTTGTTGTTTGAAGGGGAATATTATCGTGTGAACGGATTCTAGTCACTATAGGTGAGCGATTAAGGGGGGGAGGAGTCTTGCGACCACCTCGTGCCATTAATTGAGTTCAGGCCCTCCTTCTAGCGCCATTTATTGGCGGGCAAAATCGACCGTCTGTCAACTGAGAGAGTGGAACCGGTCCGGGGTTGTCTAATAACCCAAGCCGTTTGGAATGAACCACCCTGACGGGTTTAGCAGCTCCGTTAGACGATCTAAGGTCCTAAGAAAACCAAAGAGAAAACTAATCTAAACTAACTAATCTAACTAAATAAATAAATAAAACTAACTAACTAAAACTAAATAAAACAAACTAAACTAACTAATCTACTACTTCTATATATACAAACTACTAACTGAAATATAACTTATTAACAAAATATACAATATCTACAATATACAGATTTAAATCAAACCTGGAAAACTCATTTACTTTCTGCCCTAAGACAGAGAAAGATATTTTTGTTGATCTTTTTGATTTTATGAACAAGAAATAAAACTTACTGAAATTAAACAATCTAATATACTAACTACACATATATCTAACT
>JZKD02S2114082.1:37124-47127 GCA_000966675.3 Picea glauca | reverse complement strand
CACATGGATGATAACCAAATCAAATCCGAGCAAGATTGTGTCCTAAACTGAATATGAAAAATCTCTTTTTCAAATCGGATACAAACCAACTCATTTGAAGGCAAACAATCAAACAAATTCAAATGAAGATCACTCAAATCCAATCAAAATCTATTGATTTCTATACTGGGGATAATTAGATCGTATATCAAACCAAAATTCCTTTTTATTCAAAGCAAAGATATATATAGAATGCACGCAATATAACAGAGCTATTCACAATATGAACAGAACTGTTTAAAAATTGAATACAAATCATTATAACATCCTAGATTATTTGCAAACAAAACGATATCAAATTTTCCATACCTATGTAGCGACGAGGTTGCTTGATTATACCAGCTTGGAGTTTACAACAACCATGGTTGATTCCACGTTTTTGAACAGGATAGAACCAGTTGTCTTCTGTTTCTTGTCCACGGCTTGGAGCTTGGCCTTTTGACTAGTTAGCAGTGTAATCTGGTCTTCCAATGACTGAATTGTTGATTGGAGTACCGACACATCAATATAATATCGCTCTAACCATGAATTGCACTGATCACAGGGTGGCTGTGTAGGTTTAGACAGAGCAGGCGAGGGTTTAACCAAATGATCGAGGGTTTCACAAGGCACTTTAATACCTGGTTAGTTAGGGTCGTCCTTTAGGCAGGGGGGTAGGTTTGACACAAAATCATAAGGGGGTTCATGACACAAACCTTGCAAATAGGGGTATTCGCTGGCCAAGAAACTCTCCACTTCCGAATCAGAGTCCTCACTTAAGACGATAGGGTTTGGCTCAACAGGGGGTTTTGGCTTGTTCCTTGCCATCCGAGAAATGAGTCGTGCATTCCTTTTCCCTTTAGCATTTGCAGTGAGGTTTCCCTTGGACCTTTTGTTCATGAGATTTTTTCTAGCCTCTTCACTCTTAGTTGCAGTTTCGAGTAAGTCAATAGGAGGGTTGTTCGAGGGTTTAGACAGTAGAAGGTGTAAGGGTACAAGCGGTTCATCCTTAGTCTCAGTTACCACAGGTTTATCAACTTGTACAGGGTCGGTGTCTTCAAAGCCATTACAGGATATGAAATACTTCCAACTATCACCAAGAAAATTCAACTGATAAACAACAATGAGCTTAATAAGCCCAGGATGAAACAGGTTGTTTTCGGCCTTGTGCCTTTTATACTTTTTGGACATTTTATACAAGCTCCGATGAAAATAGAACGACATGTTTAGAGGATAACCTATGAAAATCATCAATAGACGCAGGTGGTAAAGGAAGTCAAGCCCGTAACAACCTTCGCAGGTCACAAACTGCTTGATTACCATTAATAAATCGTGCCATCGTTGCTTAATCATAGTCACAGGCATACCTCTATCACAGGAGGTGATTTTGCGCGATTGAAATAACAACGTCCATGACACTTCCTCGACCTTGCAATTATTAAACCAATGCTGTCCAGAAATAGATAACCCCGTGGACGAGCTGATGAACTGTTCATCAATCTCTAACTGTACGTCACCTACTTTGGCTCGACAACCATCGAAGGTCATGGCAAACTGTCGAGCTACGCAAAGGTTAAAACCCTCAAAACGTTTCACGAAGGTAATCCATCCACTGTCTGCCAAATCTTGGCGGGCATTATCAAACATCAACAGGGCCTGGTTGCCATTGGGTTCAACTTGCACGACTGGTGCCATAGAGATGAATGCATGGTAAGGCAAGTTTTTGAATTCATCAAGGCATACAGGGCAAAGCTACCCGAACCAACAGCAATGAACGAGCAAAAGGAGTAAGCATTAATGCGAGCATGCGAAGGTGGTGGTGTCTGCCATGCATAATACTCATTATCCAAGTACAATTGCCAAACTTCATTGTTGTTTACTCCATAATAATAGTTCAACCATTAAATCATGCGTACAACCAATGAAATGAAATGTGTATACCAATACGTGCCAACACTATGCCATAGTGTTTTAAACACCCGATATACAAATCAACACCAAAATCAACTATGCGCCAATGTATTGATTCATATAAACAAAGTTTAACCAAGGTGCCAAAATGATATTCATATTAATTGGCAAGCCAATAAGTTATGAAAAAATTAACATAGGGATTACATCATATATATATAAAGAATTTAATCAAACCCCTATGCATTTCATAGAATCAATGACCAGGCAAGTTATATAAAGTGCAAATCCAAATGCTAAATGCCTTCAATAAAACCAAGTTATACAATCAATCGAAGTATGAGAACCGAGCCAGTCATATAATGATCAATGAAAGGTAAGCGCAATAGAAATATCCACAGCTCAGATAATGATCGAAAAACAACTTCGAAAGGAGAAGTTTTCACGCTTACAGTCGTGAAAACCTAACGAAGACAAAAGTGTAAATGTCGCAAGAAATGAAAATGTCATCTATTTAAAAAAAATGCAATGAAAACTTGATGTTTGCAAGACATAGGTGTGGGCAACTTATAGGATCATAGAAAAAGCGAATTGGCTACCAACACTAACCTTGGTTGAACAATCCTAGGGGGAGTGTCAAAACAAGGAAGCTCTTCCCTCTCACCATCCAAGGTCAAAGGAAATTATAAACTTTGGTACAAACTCTAGCTACTTTGCTGAATATGGAGGGTAGTTCGGAGGTCCGGAAGCACCATACACTAGGGTGCATCTATAGCTGGTTTGTTTATTAGTTTGATGGTGCATGGTTTGTAGCCTAGCATGAAAACTCCTCATAGGCCTCGAAGTTGTTGGTTGGCCACCTGGATGGGATGGAGAGAAATGGTTTGAGGCCTCATTGATCTATGGTATAAATTATCTCGAGGGGCTGTCGATCACTTGCTACTTTGATCAGATGAAGTAACCTGGAAGTTTGAGGTGATCATCTTGGTGATCTCAGGGTGGGGTGGGGCAAGCAAAAACTGAGATTTTTCACTGAGTATTTCTTTCACGAAGAGACCAAGGAATCTCTGGTTGTAACTTGTGATATTGGAAGAAAGTGTAGAGCAAGCTCCCCGAATCTTGATATAGGTAGTAGTAATGACTTCCGATTGCATAGTAATAGGGGCACCTATAAATGATATACCTCTCCATCTTAGGTTTGTGTAAGTGACACATCTGGAAAGTCTTGTCTGGCTGCAGGATATGGTGGTTGGGTTGTCTCCAAAATCTATGGTAGCCCACCTGAAACTGACCTGGAGGCCTCTCTAAATGTTAGAGCAATACACAGGGGATGAAAATATTACTAGTTTTATCTTCATTGAATTATGATTAATAATAGGCAGAAAATATTACATTAATTTATCCATTTTAAAATTTAAATAGGTGATTCCATACATACACTTCATAGTAATGACACAATTTTCTATTTATAGTCTTTAATACAAAAATTCCAACATGATCAATTATCATAGATGAAAAGGTTTTGGAGAGAGAAAGTCGTCAACACAGGGTTACAGAGAGAGAGAAGGATTGGAATGACTATTAGGTCTTGATATTGATATTGTATTTTTTTTAAATACCTACACAACCGTCACAATTGCGACGTCTTTCACTCTCTTCCCATCGTTGTTGCCACGTCAGGCCGTTTTTGTTGCCACCTTTTGGACGTCGTTATTTCCACATCTAAGAGTGTCTCTCCCATAGCAACCACGTCAGAGCTGATACCTCATCCCGTCGCTATTTCCACCTTCAGAATGTCTCTCTTCCCACCACTGAAACGTCGCTCTTGCCACCTTGACAACATTCCCTCTTTCCACCTTGAAACGTCTCTCTTCCCACCTCTGAAACGTCTCTCTTGCCACCTTCACAAGGTCGCTCTTTCCACCTTAAGAATGTCACTTTTGCCACTTCTAGAACGTATCTATTACCACCTTTATAACGTCTCTCTTGCCACCTTCAAAACATCTCTCTTGCCACCTTTAAAACATCTCTCTTGCCACGTCTGAAATGTCCCTCTTGCCATGTCTACTACATTGATATTTCCATGACCTAGATGTCGGTCTTACGATGTCAATATGGGGTTGGACAATCCAATTTATGATGACATGTGGCATCATATAACGTCGCAATACAGACAAAAACTATGTTGTCAAAAAAATGACATCCTGTGAAACAACGTTTGAGGGGATCCAAGGTTTGTCATTCTTCCAACAATAGAAAGTGGCAATTACGTCGAATGCACCATCGAAATTTGACCCAAATGCACTAGTGGGTGATGCCACCTCACAGAGAGATTTGCTCTAGATCCTAAAATCATGCATGATGACTAGGCTAGGCAATCTTAACTAAATCATTAGTCATCACTTGAGGATATATTACTAATATCCTAAATGAATAATACAAATATAGGTGACAATTTAGACTTAGCGATTGGTAAAGGTAAGCCATAGGCTAACATTCATCATGTTAGATAGATTCAGAAGAAGAATATTGTGAAGAGATAATGGATTTTGAGTCCGAATTAATCAGTTCTTTGAGTGAGCTAAATAAAGAAAGAAGGGAAAACAAGTCCCTCAAGGAATAATTGATCAGGCTAAAGGAACATTTGGAGAAGTCAGACAGGTTTTCATGAATATAAAATATCATCTAGACGAAGCCAAAGTGTTTGAAGAAACTCTCAAGGATAAGTTGAAAGAGAAATAGTGTTTGGAATACAAAATCATATCACAAAGAAAGGAAGAAAAGAAGAGAGAAGAAATATTGACAAGTCATCTTAAAGAAAGGTCTGAGAACTTAAACAACCTTGAAGAAAATGTAGTCAACAAGAGAGAAGACTTGAAGAAGAAATCATCACCTTGAAGACCCAACTTGAAGAAGAAAAGAGAACATAATAATTCAGGAAGATCTAGATGATGAATAAAGAAGAAGATTGTGAGAAGCTTGAAGAAGAAGTTGTCACATTAAGAGTTAAATTTGTCAAGCTCAACAAGAGCATTGAAGAGAGAGGAAGCTCCACACCACTAGTAAATAAAGTTGAAGATAAATGTTATAGGTTAGTAGAAAGGAAGAATGAAGAGAAGGCTAAGAGTTATATGAAAATCATCAGAGGCCCTATCAAGAATGAAGAATGTGAGCCCTTGAAGAAGTACATTCTATAAATAGAGAAGACTCAAGAAAAAAATTACATAAGAGACATATATCAAAGAAGACCTACCACTTTCAAGTATCAAAGAAGTTTCAATAATTGTGAATGAGACAACAGAAGAGAAGATCGTGATCAACCAAGGAATGAATTCAAAAGGACTGCATCACAAAGAAGATCATTCACTCCCATGTATCAAAGTTTCTTTTATGGTTATTGTCGTACTTGTAATAACTTTGGACATACAACTATAGATTGTAGAGCTTATGGAAGAAATATTCAAGAAATAAATGCTTATATGGCTCCATACAATATTGAGTGTTACAATTTCCACAACTATGGACACATGGCTCATGATTGTTGAAACATGATGGATACTTCCATGAAAGAAAACATTGATATCAGATACAAGAAATTTTGGAAAAGAAATAAAGAACGAGAATAATAGGTGAATGAAGAACATGTGAATAAAGAGTAGGTGAATGAAGAATAGGTGAATAAATAACTCCTAGAAATCATACTCTCAAGATTTGTAGTAGTGAAATATGATGATGAATCTTCAAATAAAGAGGAATTTGTTAGGATTTAGGAAGATGATGAAGAGGAAGATGTCATAATTAAGATGATAGAAGAAGAGGATTAATCCACATTAGGGCCGATTGCTCCACTTTTTTGATCCATCTGGCTTGGAGACTCCTAGTAAATATGAATATTAAAGAGGAGGAGTCTAAGAAACAAATCTACAAATCAAAGATCCATATTTTGAGCAGTCTAAAGTGTTTGCAGATTTTTGGAAAGGCAGATTCAGAATGACTTAAAGAAGAGATTCATAATTGTACTCCACACATATATTTAAGCAGGGACATATTCAGTACAGGCTGTTCTAAACATGTAGTGTTTTATTTACAGATTGAGAAGACAACTTGATAAACATGGATATGTAGTGATCTTTTCATCAAAGCCAAAGAAGTCTTCAAAATAGTAAAGTGACAAATGGGTCAACATCATGTGTAGTTGATTAGAAGAATCATGGATAGTTTTATGACATAAGGACAAATATGGTTTCATGAGATATTTGGCAGGTCTAATACTTGACATGAGCTAGACAGATACATGACAGTGGATGAAATCATATAGACAAGTGGAATCAGTTAATCATATGAAGGAAAGTAGTTAAAGGCACAAAATAACAAGGGAAGAGAAACCATCAGCAGAAGCCACATCGTCAAGAGGGAAATTGTTGAAAAGTATGGGAATTGATCTCTAAGAAGTAAACATGACAAGATATGAAGATCTGAAGTCAATTAACTTTGAATGATTTATATATATGTTAGTGAATTACAAGAGGAAGAACCAATGGACAAGAATCCCCATAAGAGAGGAAAGAAATCATATATAGGAAGCCCTAGAAGAGAGGAAAGAAAGCATATATAGGAAGCCCCACATTGATCTACATGACATCTTGCAAAAGAAGACAGGGGGAGATAAATTGTCAGAGGAAGTTACCCTTATGTCAAAGGGGAAGAGAAAGAACAAAATCATAAGAGAAAGATCATAAGCATGAAGATAGAGGGACTACATGAATACAGAGAAATATTTTTCAAGGAAGGTATACTTTAAGTGGGAGTCAATATTTGTTATTGATATCAAAAGGGAAGAAAAAGATTAGAAGCAAAATATAGAGGGATCAACCCTAAAGAGAGTTACCCTTTTCCATTGATGTCAATGTGGGAGAGAAACATGATGAGAGAAAGAGTGAGAGAATTGGTCATAGGTGGAGTATGATTGTTTCCATCAATGCTAAAGGGTGATATTGTTGGAAAGTTAGTTGTCATTGTTGTCAACTCTAGAAGAATTCTAGAAGCATTTATTTCAACCATAGAAAAAACATGTTAACCCTAGAAGAATCCTCTAGAAGTGATGGGCTTGTTTGAAGGAATAAGTTATCGGTGTATTTGGAGAAGTATACAAGGTGCTCCCCTTATGGAATATATTTAATCATGGCCCTCATAGGAATATGCTTTGAATAATTCTAAAAGAAACCCATAAGTGTGGTCACGGAGCTCGAATTTCTTTAAGGAAAAAGAGGATGAAGGACAATGCAAATTCATGTAACACCATCCTAGATGGATATTTCCCATCATTTTGTTTCCAACAGTAGGTGGTATGTCACGTGATTACTCATGGTTGAAGAGATATGCCCCCATGAAGTTGAAATCCTCGAAGAATGATTAAGAATCCCCTAAATGGTTGCAACAAGAATTTACAAGTCATTAATTAAAGGGTAAATGGTTATAACAAAAATTACAGGTTGGTCATAAAGTTAAGGAAATAATTTACTTAGAAAAAGTATAAATACAATTAAAGGAGCCTCTCATATGAACACACACAAATTTATTGAATATAGTCTAAGTGTGCAAGTGATATATTGGTGAGTCTGAGGCAGTGAAGGAGTGTGGAGGAGAAGTTTCAGGATTGTAGGTGTGTGAAGGGTTTTTCTGAGGAAACCCTAATTTCGTTGACCTCTGCGGTTCAGGATATGGGTGTCTCGCGAGGCCCTGTGGGATCACTGACATTTTTCTAAGGAGGTCGAGGGAAATTTGAGAGAGATGCTTGTTCCAGGTTACTGAAGTCTAAGAAAAATATGATGATTCAGTCATGTCTATTACAGAGTTAAAGGTATGTCTATATGCATGATTTGAGAGTTATTTTTTGGTGATGTTATGGTACACGATTGAGGCATGTCTTGGTGATGTTGGAACATGTTTGAGGCATATACTTGGTATATGGTTTGATGTTATGGAATATGTATGAGTCACATCTTTTGGTACTTGGTTAAGGCTCATCATTGATGTTATAGTACTTTCTCTTGGAATATCTTATGGTACAAGGTGTATAACATGATTGAGACATTTCATGAGTGAGATGGTATATGGTTGAGGCACATGTCATGGTACATGATTCATGGCATATCTTTTGGTTTGAGGAGAATCTTGGATATCGAGCACATGGTTTGATATATACTTTGGTATATGTATGAGGGATATCTTGGTACATAGTTGATGCATGTTATGGTATAGGTCTTGGTACATGGTTGATATGATACATGTATTGGTCCATGATTGATGCATGAAATGGTACATTTTTTGGTACATTGTTTATGGATATAACACATGATTGTATTTCTATGAGACACATATCTCAACACATGGTTTATGCACATCTTGGTGATGGTATTTGTGTATGATCTGGTCTTGTTGATGTTGATGTTGAGTATCAGTGACAGGTTGATGATGGTATATACGTGATAGATTGAAAGTGATAGGTTGATGTGACAGTAATGAGGACAGGTTGATGTGACAATGATAGTGATAGGTTGATGTATCAATGAAAGTGGTAGTGACAATATTAGTGGTAGTGACAGGTTGAGTCTACACTTATATTTCAGGGCGACATGACAGGGAAAGGAAAGGGGGTCGTTGTTCGACAACACAGGTATTCGAATATAGGACAGACACCTTCATTAACCACTCACACAACCAAATAAAATATCAACACACCGATGTTTTGACTTGGTAAAACCCCTATGAGGAAATATTCATGGAAATAGCCAACATGACCACTTGGAGTAGTTTATTAATGCAAAATAAAAATATTAGAAAGATATTTTACAAGAGAGTTTCTCGCAAGAAATGACCCTCCATGCTATTTAAATAGAGATCATAAACCAATCGAGTGTTAATCCATGGATAAATGGTTGTTAAGATTGAGGAGAATATAAACTGTCAGAGCACTCTATGTCGAGAACATATCATGACTGTCAGATTTGCTAACTACAAATGCATACTAATGCATACTAAAGAAACACACTAAGAAACAAACTTTTACCTAACGACACATTAGAACAATTAGATCTTAACTAACTCCTAAGTGTCTAAATATCCTAGCAACCCCTCTTAAGAACAACTTGGGATATGATTGAAGGATTTAAAATAGTGATACAATAGGAGAAGGAAGGAGGAATTAGAGCCTATCCCCCCTTTATGACAACTTCCTGAACTCCTAACATAGATCAGAGTTTGGAAAAAATTTCTTCTGTAAGACACTTTGTGAAAATGTCTGCAACTTGATCATTTGTAGGGAAAAAGAGCACTTCAATAACTTGATCATGAATGATCTTTCTGATGAAGTGCATGTGTATCTTGATGTGTTTGCTTCGCTGATGGTGAACTGGGTCTTTGGCAAGATTGATGGCACTTTGATTGTTACACCAAAGGATGGTTGGATGTTGTTTATGGAATCCAAACTCTAAAAGGATGTTTCAAAGCCACAAGTCTTCTTGAATTTCATTTACCGCTTCTCGGTACTCTCCTTCTGCTGAAGAAAATGCAATAGCTTGTTGTTTCTTACAATCCCAAGTGACAGGTATTGAACCAAGGCTGAAAAAATAACCTGAAGTAGACTTCCAATTATCAGGATTGTCGACCCAATGTGAATCAATGAAACCAACAAATAAAGGATCAATCCCCCCTGAATTGTAATGTATCCCAAACTGAATTGTACCACAGACATAGCGAAGTATCCTTTTAGCTTCTTTCGAATGGATTTCAAGGGGTGTTTTCATATGAAACAATACCAACAACAAAGGAAATATCATGATGGGTATGTTGAGATTCAATAATAAGATCCTAGTGAAAATTATGCACCTACACTAGGATGGAGCCTCAGGCTATTTTAAGGTGGAAGTCTATTTTTATATGATGAAAAAATTCCATTTATAGATGATGTTTATTTATAGATGGTGAGTGTAAATTCTAACCTTGTACAATATCTACTGCAAATCGATATTCAGAAAAGAACCTAAAAGATACAATGGCAAATACAAACATTACA
>JZKD02S2114060.1:28332-47132 GCA_000966675.3 Picea glauca | reverse complement strand
ATGTAATATAGAAGAATCAAACTTAGTTTATTGTGTGCTTAATTAAAAATGAAGGAGAAGAATTAAAATATAAAATTGACATTTTTATATTCATAACCAAACACCTCACCATAAGAATGAAAAAATGATTAGGGGTGAGTGCACAAAGTTGATGCACAAAAAAATGGAAATGGGATGAGCACGAATGCGCTCACGCATAAACGTGTGCAGGTTCCTTATGTGACAGGATCGATAAACCCTGAACCGCCACTGATGATGCACATATGCTCATCGACAGGAATGTGTGGCGTTTCTGTTGGGCCCAATAAAAGGGCTCACAATACGTTTTTTGTCCCAATTTGACCACCACGCTTTGCGTCTTAGAAAAAAATGAGTGAATTAAAGGGGGGGATTTTTCTCACCAAGTATCCACAAGATCCTAATGCCATCTTGGAGGGAAGCTAGGTATTTATTTGCATTTAATTTCTTGTTTTTTTTTTTTTTTTTAATTTCCTAAATTATTTAATGGCATGTTTTTTGTAATTTCTAATTTAAATAAAAAAATAAACCTAATTTATATAAACTCCCTTATTAAATTGAAACATAATAATTAAGATGGAACTTGGACACAATCGAAACCCGACACAATCACATGAAGGTGCACACAAACCCAACTCACAACCAACAAACATAAACACATAAATTGACGAAGGGTTGATGTATTTATAATCAATTATCCAAGACTTAAAGAGTACAAATATTCTCTAGCAACCTCAAATATAATTTTCTTGTGTTTCTACATGTTGTAGTACCATACGGTGACGAGCCGTGTCCACCTGGGATGGACACGTCACCACCTTCATAGGTTTCATTTGTTGAGTTAAATCTTTTTTAAACGTGAAATTTGTTATATTTTTGTGGTTGAATTTTATATTTTGGTACTAATAAAAATATTATAAATATCTATGCAGGTTGCTTCATCCACTATTGGGTCATCTATACCACCACTGTTTCATTCACCACCACTACCTACATTCCACCCATCATTTTCCCCCAACTAGAGGGCTAGTCCAATCCTTTACCACCATGGCCTGACTCTTGCATGCCTCTTTCCATCCCAAGGGTTTTACCATCCCTCGTAAAAACCATGGGGGTTTATCACCACTCACCCACACCATCTTTCATAACCCATCCATCCACAGTGGCTGCACTTATAGGCCACCCACCCCACCATCTTTTCCATTGCTTCCATCCACAATGGATGCACCCATACGATACCCACCCCCACCACCTTTTCCATCTATGAAATCCACTGGGGATACCATAGTAGATGTTGCCTCGAAGTAGGTTGTACATATGAGCGCTCCACCTGCCAAGGACTCTCCACCGTTGCCCGAGTTATTCATGGTTAGATCATTTATTGATGATCAATTTTTATGTATCACGAATGTAATTGATTTTATACATTTTTGTTTAAATTTCATGCTTTGATCCTTGTAACTGACACAGGGTGGCATCACTGAGAAATTAGGGTTGCGGAGGAGGGTAACACCCTTTTGATTGTTAGTATAATCTACAGTAAGTTGTCTTAGGTTGAATTACAAAGTATCATTTGTAAGTCTGTTAATTCATTGTGGAAAAAAACTTATAAGAATGTTGTTTCTTTCTCCAGTCTCAAGAGAAACGAACCACGCCGAGGCACAAAACCACTCGAGGTGCTTCTTTGAGTAAGAGAAGAAAGATCAATTTCTAGGATGCCCCTGATAATTGTGAGGGTGGAAGTGGTCAATGAGTGACCAATGAGTGTCATTTTGTATCTAGGGCACCATATGGCACTTTTCCATGTTTGGGCACTTGTCATTGTTTTGTATATTGGGCACGATGTGCCATTTTGTAAAAAATATACAGTTGAGATGATGTTGAATGCACACACACACACACACACACACACACACACACACATTTCATGGCAAATTTTTATATGAATTCCAATGTTTGTTTATTTGATGTTGATGAATGTAGGGTCCTTAACTAGATTTGGGTAAACATGTGTCTCTTTTTTTTCTAGTTACAATTATGTGGAATATATGGCACACAAACCATTGATATTATCGATCTTTCTTGCTCCCTTATTATATCACTCAAACCACTCGAATCAATATCTTATAAAATTCAAGGTCAAAGATATCAAACTTAGGTATATGCACGTGCCTAAATTATTAAAATCATATGATACAAATGAAACATAGATATAAGTGAGGCTTACTGCAAGGGTTGTGGGAGAACTTGATGAACTTGTAAAGATTCCAAAGAAAAACTTGATGAACTTGTAAAGATTCCAAAGAAAATTTTAAGGGATAATTTTTTCCACTTAATGTATTAAAGAAAAAACAATATTCACCAATTTCCATTTTCTCCAAAAGTGTTTTGACCAAATCTCTATAAGACAACATTATTTTATTTAAAAAATAGACAATTAAAAAAAACTGTGTAAAATACATATAAGTTTGAATATTTTTATGAAAATTACATGAAACATTAATAGTAGGCATTTTAAGAATTATTAAGATTCGTTAATGTTTCTACAATTATAAGAGAAGCAAACCAGGGATGAGGAAAAATCGCTCTCCTAGGGTTTTGATGCAATCCAAGAACTAGGGAAACTCCAAAATCTAGATCTCTTTAATGCTAATGCCACCATTACCTCGAGTGTGCCAGATTGGTTGACACCATGATGCTTGCAAGTGAGGGAGTGTGATACCCCTCCTATAGAAGCACTATTATGAATGAACCAGGTGGTGTGAGCGGGTCAAGGCCTCCATTTGAACAATCACCATAGTCTTAGAGTCGCGCCTTCCATGTTGAATCAAGCAAAGGCAAAGCAATGTAAATTGAATATGAAGCATCCCATCTAAAGTTGGATTGGGCCTCGAAGGCACGGAAATGTCTTTGACAAGTTCCATTAACACTAAGGTATGTGCTCATCGGAAAATTTATGGGATTGTGGCCCTCTAAGAGAGATCTGATAAAATGGATCCAAGCTTGGTGAAAGCCTAAAGGCCATTTTGATATACAATTGGGCTCTAAGGGTTTCTTCACAATGATCTTCCATAATATGGAAGACAGGGATCAAATATTTGAAAATGGCCCTAATTTATTTAGCTCAGTCGGGCTCTATCTGAGGTATTAGACTGAATGTTTCATCCCAGAAAAAGAATATTTCACCTATTCTCCTGTCTTGATTAGGCTATATTCATTCCCATAGGAATTATGGCTGGAAGAAATACTAGATGGAATAGGAAACACTTTGAGGATTTTTTTCAAGACTGTCAAAGCCATAAGACAACAAGGCTATACTTCCTATGAATGGATATTTGTATAGATGAACATATCTAAACCCCTCTTGGGTTCAATATGCCTATATCGAGATGATGAGTGGATCCAAACCATTGATTATGAGCACATCCTCTTAAGGTGTCAAAAATGTCATGAGAACGACCACCTATTTAGGGATTTATCACTCAGTGCCCCTCCAAAATTTGAGGCCGCCTCTACAGAGAAACCTAAGGACGGATTCACCTTGGTCCACGGGAAACATAGGCAAGGTAATAAGAAACTAGTCTTTAATTCAGCCAAATATTCGTTGACTAAAAACCATTTTGAGATCCTAAACCAAACCCCAAAGTATCATGAAATGGAAGGGGTCTCTTTATACACAAATAGTGGGAACCTAAGAGAAAAGGTGAAATCAATCCCCGATCCATTCCTGGAGAAAATCATCCCCACCCAAAATGTATAGCCTATTGGGGAATATCAAATCTCGGAAGATGGAGGAGACATGGAGATCGAATTAGATGAGAAAGAACTAGCATGGATTGATTTGGTGAGTCTAGAAGAAACTTATTGCAAGTAAGAAATGCTCTCCCTCCCTCCAAAATAGCTCCAAAAGTACATAAAGTTTATCATTTCTCAACAACCATTTCAACCTCCATATCTGGTGTGGGGTTAGGAATCCAAAAGGATCCTCTCAAACAACCCCGTAATCTATCATTGAAAGAAGAGAGAAAATGAGGTAGAACATCCACCCAACAATTAATTTGGGATGTAAGCATTTATATGGTGAACTCAGGTCATATCCAACTAATCTTGAGAGTTTTCATGCCATCTGCCCTCCATATTCCTCATGAAGATCATGTTATGAAATATTCATGGCCTTAATGGAAGGAGCAAGCAAAGAGTCCTTTGAAATCTTATTATGGAAGAAAATCCATACATTTTTTTTCTTTAAGAGACTAAATGTGCTAGCACTGAAGATGATTCCATATTAGCAAGATGTTGGAGACAATGCACCTACATCAATGTTGATTTAGGATCGACAGGCGACCTTGCTATCCTTTGGAACCCAATAACAATCATCCTTGATAATTTATTCACCACCAAATGGACCGTTTTAGCTAATTACAGAGCCATCGGTTTGGACAAGGAAGGGTTTATTACCAATGTATATGGTCTGCATATAATCTTGGAGAAAACCTCCTTTTTGAAATATCTGGAAGGTCCGTGTGCAATCACCCAATATCACAAATGGATCCTTGAAGGGGATTTCCAAATTATCCTCTCTCTTGAAGAAACGAGAGGAGGTAATCACAGATTGGAAAGCGAAAGTGATTGTTTTAAGAACCTCATAGAAGCCCTACTTCTAGTAGATCTTGAGAAAATCAACAAGGATTTCACCTGGTCTAATAGAAGACCAAGGTCTCAGCATATCATGATCCACTTAGATCGGTTGTTAATCTTTGAAACCTTGATGCTAGATGGCCTCCTTATGGAATCCAACATCCTCAATGTGGTTGGCTCAGATCATTGGCATATTAAACTATGGATGGACATGAAAAGCACTCTGCATTGCAAGCCCTTTCGATTTGATTTTTTCCTGACTCATCTCATATTCCAAGAGAATGTTCAACAATGGTGGGCAAATGTGGTCATCCCTTATGGCACACCGATGTATAGATTCCAACAAAAGTTGAATAATTTTAAACATCTTAAAGAATGGACCAAGCACACCTTTGGAAACTTTTTCCAAGCACAAATAGAACTAGAGCAGTGAATGAAGGAAATCCAACAAGAAATCCTCACTCAGGGGAGCTCATACCAACTCAAAGTGGAAGAGGCACAAGTTAAGAAACAATTGAAGGAAATATATGCTCAAGAAGAAACCCTTTAGAGGCAAAAATCTAGAATCTAGTGGCTCAAAGAGGGAGAAAAAACTCTAAATTTTTTCACAGATCCATGATTCAATGGAGACACATCAATCACATCACCAGACTTGAGGATGGTCAAGGCTATCTCATCTTGACTCACATCGATATAGAGCGGGAGTTGGTAATATTTTATTAGGATCTTCTCATAGAAAAATGCCTAGATAGATCAACGAACATTACAAAAATCACTCGACACATCCCCTCTCTAGTTTTTGTAGAACATGATGTAGCTCTCCTCAGTCCAATGACTTCAGAGGAGGTTGATCAAGCTATCTAGGAGATTCTTGCCGACAAATCCCCAACACTGGATTGATTCACTACACATTTTTTCCATCACTGTTGGCATCTGTGTAAGTCAAATTATATGTATAATTTATGAACATTAAATTATCAACCGAGAGTCTGTAAACTTAGAGATGCAAGAAAAATATATGCATGATCAAATCCTATCCTATCTTATCCAAAAATCATTCAAAAAGGAAATCTATGGAACATGGTGATCATTGGGGTGTCTTTCTGCATTGGGCCTAATAGTAGCAAGGATTTTCCAAGGGCACCAATCCCAATCTTTCACCTTCTCTAATGGTC
The DNA here is from genome assembly GCA_000966675.3 of Picea glauca. Taxonomy (NCBI): domain Eukaryota; kingdom Viridiplantae; phylum Streptophyta; class Pinopsida; order Pinales; family Pinaceae; genus Picea; species Picea glauca. The sequence goes on along the minus strand of JZKD02S2114060.1, from coordinate 41,301 downwards.
AGCTGTTCAAGGGATTTGAAAGCGAAATTTCACTCATGAACTATGGCCTTCAGTGGAAGATATAACGTCTACAATGATCGACACAACATAAATATAAAGTAACCTTAATGAAGATAAATGAAATCCGATGCAAAAATGAAACATACCACACTTCATCCATCATCGGATATTTCTTATTCTATATCCACCATGGCTGTAAATCAAGTTGTGTTCAAATTGAACTTTTCTACAATGGTGCTTTGTTTGGTATATAGAGAATCCAAGGAATGAATATTAACAAGAGAAATGAAATCAAATGCTAACATAAAACACAACATACTTGCATAAAGGAAAAGACTATCACGATCCATTTGGAGTGAGCTCATTTCTCTCAAGAACAAGGTAACACATTACTTTACAACATCATAAACTATATCAAATCATAAAACATAATGAAACTGTAAATTTACAATCCATATGGAAGAAATTCTCAAGATGTTTTATTCACTCCATCATAAGTTGGACATATTCTCCAAGAGTCCTCCCTTTGGAATGGACAAGGCACTCTTATTTATACATAATTTGCTTTGAGAATACGATAAACAACTAATAAATTCAGATCCACTTTTCTCTCATCTAGTTACAACCAATTTGCTAATAATTGGAAGATAATTATCTCTACAAATCCTCTTAGAAATCTCTAAGACATTTAATAAGAAATCTGATCAAAACTTCCATGATTCTTCTCCATCAAATATACTTTGAGTGATTATCCCCAAATCTTCCTCAAATCTACAAAGGTTGAGGATGAAATTCGAATTTGAGGCTAAGTCGTAAAATTTGGTATTGTTCGAATTTTCAATTTGACATGTAATGATCACCAAACTAACCCAACTTTCAAGGATAAGTGAGAACATGTTATTTTTCTAATAATTGATCATAAATTCACTTAAAATACTAAAATAAATGCATTTGAAAATATCTTGAACCTAATCTTACATAAAGCATGAAAATGGAATTAATACAAGGTTATGGGAAGTGATACATGATTAAAATTCAAGGAAAATTATGTGAAATAATGGTAAAAAGGAAGGCAATTTGGTGATTCAACATCTCCCCCCAACTGAACATGTTGCATGTCCTCATGCAACCTTGCATCTGATTCCTCTGAATTGTGTGATGGGGTCTTCTTTCTTTGAAAAGTATTTGAGTGGTAACTAAGTTACCTATGGTTGGACCTTGTGTGACACCCACAAGTTTTGCAAGTGTTGGTTCTTGTGTGACAACACTTACCTTTTAGGCTTAACCTCTTTTCTGCCGCAAAAAAGAATCTCCCTCCTTTAACAACAACCAATCATTGTTGATAATTTGAACCATTTCAAGACAAATCAATATTGATCCAAATTCATTAGGTAACATGCGGTTGAATTTGTTTTTTACCATGAAATAACGTTTCCATCACGTATCCTGGAGCTAGTCTAATCAACACTGAACCACCTTGGTGCATCTAGAAACAAAACCCATATGGTAGATTTCCTCTTGAAGACACGCTGGTATGCTAATCGATGAAGAGGGTAATCAAATTGCAAGCTAATTACACAATTTCCTGTAGCAAACTTGGTCATCCATGATCCAGGTGGATATCGATGGCCATCCACCTATTCCAACTGGCTCAAGACAGTCTTCTGGCATTTTACTATTTTTAGCAGTTTTTTGGTTCCTAAACTTCCGGGGCCATTTTGAGGGATTAAATGAAGTTTTTTCAGGATCGAACACCCCAATAATAGATAAAGCCTTTGATTGAGCCCCCAAAATGAATCTCCTCGATGATACCTTTCCAATGAGCTATCGTGCACCCCAAACATAGATGGTATGCCAAAGTTACGCCCCCATGAAGTTGATACACCAAACTACCCAAAACGGGGTCCACAAAACTGTTAGATTTTCATCTTCTGGGGTTATGGTTTTGGATTTTCTTTATGTTAAAAAGGCCTTTAGAGCCTCATTGTAATCATTTTCTTGCGAATGATCATAACCATCACATCTCTTCATAGAGATAAGCTTCCACCATTCTAGCAAGTCCATTCACTCTGTATTTTACAGTTCTGTACATTTCACTCATTAATAGAAATTGTGTATTACTGTATCTCTATGTTTATTGTTGTATCTATGTTATATCTCTTTCATATTATTGGATATCCGATATATCTTTGTACATTTCTTTATTATATCTCCTCTCTCATTTCGGGCCGAAAATCATCCGGATCAATGGTATATAGGGAGGCTTCTCTTGATCATTTTTCAATGCATGTCCTCGACGAGGTCTGAGTATAGCAAGTTGGGTCTCTAGCTTGTCTCTCTTGAGGAAAATCACTCTCACATGCCAAATAAACCCTCTATGGTGCAAGAAAAGAAAAACGATGGAGCATAAGATTCTATTAATCTATTGCTTGAGCAAGCTCTCACTCGACAAAGGGACGAAATGATGAAGAATTTTGCCCACATCCTTCAATGACTGCCGATAACAACATGGACATATTCATCAAATGACCACTTTGGAGGTACCTCTCCTTTAAAGGTACAATTTAATTTTGATATTCCCGTATTTGAAGGTCATATCGATGCGGATGCCCTAGAAAAATAGTTAAATCTGCTAGAAGGTTATTTCTCTGTTTACAATTTTTCCGACAGGGAAAAGATCACCTTCACTGTCCTTAAAGATCTCCCCCATGTCAAACATTGGTGGGAAACTTACTGGGAGAAAATTTCCACAAAGGATTTCAAAATATACGGGGCCAAGCTCACTTGGGATTTTTGTGTGGATGCGATCAAGGAACAATATTACTGTGTTGGTAACTATGAAGACCAATACATGAGATGGACCACACTGCAACAAGAGAGGGTCCAAACAATGTCGGAGTTCACAAATACTTTCCATACCTTGCGCACCAATATGGGTATCAAAGACTCCAAGCGACATCTGGTTCTGAAATACCACGAGGCTCTGCATAGGTACATCCAAACCGAAATGGATTTCCTGGACATCTCATCATTGGGAGCTGCCTATCGATATGCTGTCAAAATTGAGCATAAATTTAAGCACCAGAACAAATGAGAGTTTGGTTATGCAAATCTGCAACAATCAAAGCATGATAAAGACGACCCTAACAAACAACCTCCAGAAAACCATCCCAAGCCACAGGAAAGGAAGGGTAACAAAAATACGGAGAAGAACATTAGAAAGTGGTGTGATTTCCATAAAATCCCTTGGAACAACACTGATGAATGCCACTAAAAAAAAATCATTAGTGGCTGAGATCAAATACAAGGAGCCAAACCCTGATTCAAAATCTGATTAAGAAAATAACGGGAAAAAACAGATCATTGACGCCGACCCCACTACTATTGTCGCGACCGCAACAATTCAGCCAAAAGAACTAGCAGATTATGAAGAGGGGGAGCACCTTTTTCATTCACAAATGTGGGTGAAGGGGACCCCGTTGCATTTTATTGTTGATAGCGGAAGCCAGAAGAACCTCATCTCATCAGAGGTTGTCAAACAGTTGGGATTGTCGACAACACCACACCCGCAACCATACAACATCGGGTGGTTTGCCAAGGACGAGACCTTCATGTCATCCAATAGTGTCGATTGTCATATAACATCCATCCCTTCAAGGATGAGGAATTATGTGATGTTTCCCCACTGGATGTCTGTGATGTTCTGTTGGGCTAGCCATATATGTGGAAGTGCCATGCTATTTATGAGTCTCGACCCTGTAGTGTGATTGTTACTCTAGGGGATCATCTCTACAAGATATAAGAGGTAGTTCCAACTACTGTACCACCTAAATAGTGCCGCAAGTTAGTATATCATACTACAAAATTCAGCTTCTTCACAATCTGTTCAAAAGGTGAAGAAAAGAACACCGCAACCACTACAACCTTAGTCCAAGCACCTTCTATCCAACATAAGCAGGTTAACAAGATTGAAGCAAAGTGCAAGGATTCCTTCTGCACATAGTCATTTCATGTATCCAGACTAGTTAAAAATGCCCAACCCTTCCAACCACAGGTTCATGACAACCTTCTACAAGTTAAGCAACACAACTTTTCCAGCAAGACAAGCAACTCATCAAGATGTAGATTCAGTAAACACTTTTCTCTCTCCCCCAGGCACTCAACGCAATGGAGACCATTTCTTCCTAAGGAGGGAGGACTGATCCAAGTGGATATTGGTGGCGATCCACCTATTCCACCTGGCTCAAGACAATCTTATGGCAATTTTCTATTTCTAGCATTTTTATGTTCCTAAACTTTCGGGGCCATTTTGAGGGCCTAAATGATTTTTTTTTTTTCTGGGATCGAGCACCTCAATGATGGTTCTAAAGCTTTGATTGAGCCCCCAAAATGAATCTCCTCGATGATACCTTTCCAATGATCTATCATGCGCCCCAAATGGAGATTGTATGCAAAAGTTACGCCCCCGGGAAGTTGATACACCAAACTACCCAAAACGAGGTCCGCAAAACTGTTGGCTTTTCATCTTCCATGGTTAGGGTTTTGGATTTTCTTTATGTTAAAAACGTCTTTAGAGCTTCATTATAATCATCTTCTTGCGAATGAGCGCAGTCGTCACATCTCTTCTCAGAGATAAGCTGCCACCATTCTAGCGAGTTCATTCACTCTGTGTTTTACAGGTCTGTGCATTTCTCTCATTAATAGAAATTGTGTATTACTATATCTCCGCTCTCATTTCGTGTCCAAAATAATCTGGATCAATCCATTTTATCATAAATTTTCAACTGGATTTTTCTGAAATTTTGTGGATTTGTTGGTATTACCCTTATGCTTCTATCCACCAAAAATCATAATAAACAAATGCCCGAATCTCGAGAAATAACCAAAATGGTTGTAGGTTACAGTGGCTAATTTATCACAAAATGTAAATTTGTTTGAGCTGAAATTTATTGTATTTATTCCTCCTATCTTGATACATTTATGATCTAAATTTCTGTTGGTTGTGGAGCCTGATTATCTTCCTGATTCATAGGTCTTTGTTTTCTGCCATGTTTATACCCCATGAAGACTTTACACCCCGAAAGAATGTACACTCCTCCATGCAGGGGAGTGTAGAGGGGGGTTTCCCCCTTTGTGGGGTCTAGGGGCAAGTGGGGGTTCGGGGGAGAAGCCCCTGAAGGAAAAATTTCCTTGTAAATGTATATTGTAATTTCATAGTAAATCTGGACCATTCATTATAAGGTTGTAGATCTGACGGTAGAAGTTATGTTAGGGTTTTTTTCCCTAGAAGGAAACCCTCTTTTATGAGGGAAATGTATTGCAGATACGTATCATTGTGAATGTTATATTATGAGTGAGGAGACTCCGAGAGAATAAGAGGAAGTTACATCAGGTGTGCTATAGGTTGTATCCCTTCATTTGTTGGATAATAATAAAGGAAGGACCTGGCAATTTCTCTGGTGGACGTAGCCCACACTGGGTGAACCATGTATATCTGTGTCTCTATTGTATTGTGCATCTTCTGTGTTTTATTTCCGCATTTGTTTTATTTTTATTGCTCCACAATCCAGTTTTTCTAACAATTTCATGGCAATCCGATCCACAGTTTTCAATAGACAAGCAATTCAATTTCTACATTAAAAAAATGCATTGAAAATTGCAAAAAAAATGCACAAAAATACATGCCCTAGGCTCATTTTAAAGTCAAATTGAGTGCTTCAAAAGGAAGATGGTGTATTTCATCATTTCACATCCTATCATAACTTTATATTTCCATTTTGATGAAAAAAAGTCATTGATGTGCAAAAACATTGGATTCTAATTTTTCTTCACGCGACGATAAGAAACACATAAAACTTCCTTAAAAACGTGCTCACAAAACCATCATTATGCATTTTATGGAAATTTCTCTCATATTTTGCTCAATTTTTTTTATGTTCTGCACAAACCCATGTCTTGGTTTTTCTTGATTTGGCCTCAACTATCTTTATACAATGTGCAAAAAGTACCCTCGGAGCAAATTTGACTGTTTTAAAATTGCCAAGTTTGACTTTCTCCCATAAAAAAACTAATTTGAGTTTGTTGGGATATGATAGGAACCAAAGCATGTCATGATTATCTAGAACAACATCCAAGTGGTGGATTTTGATTTGGAGTTGTGCTCATATGCAAACCAATGAGGGGTTCCATAAAATTAATGAGGATATTTTCAAGACCAACAACAGTCAGAGGGGAGAAACATGTTGATCACCATCGTATGAGGGTACATAGTATGTGATATGGGATCAAAAAATGTTATGAACGTATGGGATCAAAATGTATGAATTCCCCCCCCCCCCCAACTGAAAATGTTTTTCGTCCTTGGAAAAAATTGGCAAATATGGAAGGGCAAAGATCATATTGGCATATGAATTTTCCAAATACATCCATTCTATAATTCAAGGAATTATTGATTAAATATTAGAAAACAACATACTTGCACCTACTTGAGAAGTCCATGGGTTATGCATCTGAGAGATATTGTGATAATGAAGGAATATTTTGACTGTGACTTATGGATCATGGTTTTGAAGTGAAATTAATGTGATCTAAATCATGTTTCTTTCTTCCTCTTGGCTGGAGGAACAAAGCATAAGATCCGAAATTGGAACCTCGATACCTTCATATTTTTGGAACTAATATACACATGCTGAACTCTGGAGCCGAATTTTAATTGACTACTACAAGTATTTGTTAGTGCTATAAAACCATATAGTCTTCATTCACAACCGATCATGTACAATTCTATCTATGTGAATAAATTTTGTTGAAATCGAACATAGATAGAATTCATTGGATTACCGACAATTAATGAATGTCGTTAACCAACAAGAGACAACTCACCGATAATGAAAATGAGCGTCAAGGTACCTTAGTGCATTTTAACAGGTACAAATAGATGTATTGAAGTTGATTCCCCTGTAGAATTTGACAGTCAGGATACATTGATGTATTTCCACTACTGTCAATAAGGAAACCTACCATTGATGTATGCAAGCTCCAAGGCACTATAAAATGTCTCTAACCTTGATCTTGGATAATGTGCTGAAGTCAATGGGATAAGATTTGTTAGAAGGAGGGCCTTAAGAAATCCCACACATCTAACTCAAGAATAAAACAAAATGAATTGAAAAACCATAATGAAATATTTCCACTATCAAACAGGTTTTATTTAGCAAAAGGAAAAGGACAGTGAGGTAACTCAGCATGCAAGTGAGTTGAGAGACTTTATTCATGGGTTAGGGGTTGATGGAGAAAGAGAGTATGGTAAGATTGTGATGGAAAAATGGGTTGAAGTCATGATTTGGTAATAGTGGTAAGATGAGAATTTTAAGGTTCACTAAATAAGAAAATGGAAGTTTGGACTTAAACATGCATGGATTGTGAAGTTCGAGAGAAGGAAAATAAATGAGCATATTGTGACATAATGGGCTTCTGGAAGACTTTCTTTGACTTCTCCTTGATTTCAACATCTCATAATGTTACATTTTATTTTATGTGGATGTCTGGATGACATGCCCTGCTAAAAAAAATTCGGTCTTGACAATCACTTGTGCATAGATTGGTCTTCTTGATCCACCTGGGACCTGCAAAAAAACTAGCACTTTCCTACAATAAAACATGATATTATGGAAGAAGAGAGGCGTGCATGATATTTTCATCGGAAAAATGTGCAATTTTTTTTTTTTTTTGACGAGTAGTGCTTATGAAAAAAATCCAAGGAAAAGAAATAAAACAAAATGCACTTTTTACCTACAGAGGAGTGGTGGCCAACCTAGACCTCCAAACGGTATTTTGGTGATAACTTTTTCGTTTGATGTCTGAATTAGGTGATTAAAAATCCAAATGAAAGTGGATTCAAAGGTATATCTCCAGTAGAAACATGGTTTTAAAATTCCATGAGATGATATGCCAAATATTATTAGGAACAACCTACATAATAGAGTTGTTTTCGAATTCCCCCATAGACCAACAACCACTATTTTAATCATAACTTTTTCATTAAAAGTAGGATTGAAGAGATTCCAATTGGAGATTAAAGTAGATTCATGTAGGTATGGAAAAAGGCATGCCCATTAATTGAATACTATCTCAACACATGTAATGTGCTGTCAACACTTGATGCTACCTTCCTCACCCTAATCCCTAAAGAGAAGATGGTCTCACACCCCAAGCAATTCCATCCCATCGAAATGTGCAATGCCATCTACAAAATCATCACCATTGTAATTTCTCTTCATCTCAAAACCCTTATTTCTTTCACTATCTCTCATGAACAATCATGCTATGTTGAAGGGAGTCAAATCATGGATAATGTCATTTTGGCCCATGAGGTCATTCACTCCTTGAAATCATTTGGTACCCTTGGTATGATCATCAAACTAGATCTTTCAAAATATTTTGATAAACTTAACTAGAAATATATGAGATCCCTCCTTTTATCCTTTGGCTTTAGAAAATAATGGGTAGATAGGATCATGTATCTCACCTCCTTAGCCTTATTCTCAATCTTGTTCAATGGTGTCCCATCCAAGCTTTTCTCACCCACACGAGGCACATGTCAAGGTGACCCCCTCTTCCATTTTCTTTTTTTCATCATGGTGAAAGGACTCAACCATTATATTAAAAAGGCTATAGCAGATGGCTCGCTTAAAGGCATTTCCTTGCATGTTCTGAACCCACCCATCTCTCACAACTAGTTTGTTGATGTTACTATGATGATGGGCGCCCCCATAGTCAAAGAGGCTCGACACATCCTTTCCATACTCAATGACTTCAGTGAAGCCTTCGACATACAGAAAAATACCAGATCTTCTTTTTTGACACTCCTTGTGCCATTCAATCTTTGATCACTCAGATCATATGCTTTAGTAGGAGTTCCCTTCTATGTAAATATCTTGGCATCCCCCTCATTGATAATCCTCTTAGGAACAAATATTGGAAATGACTGCTTGTTTCCATTGACAAATGATTAAATTTCTGGACCTTTCAAACCTAAAATCCAGTTGGTTTTTTGGTGCTCTTAAAATTAGTCCTACAAGCCATTTCGATTTACATATTATCAACCCTGGCAGCCCCAAAATATGTGCTCAAAACTATTATAAATATCCAAATAAGGTTCCTTTGGCAAGGTGCAAAATAAGGTTGAAAATGGGCTCTTATCAATTGGTAGGAGCTTTGTAAGCGAAAATAGGCAGGTGGACTTTCTTTAAGGGATCCCCAACTACTAAATCAGGTTATGGGGGCCAAAATATGGTGGAGATGGCTAAAACATCCAAGGAACCTTTGGGACCAGATGTGGAGGCACAAACATACACCAACAATGGAATGAGAGAAACTTATTAGATGGAATGAACACAAAGATGTCTGCCTAATATGGAACGTTTCCTGGAATAACCATTCTATCATACAAGAACATGCTTTCTGGGAAATTATTGGAGGATGAGACAAACTATTATGGTTAGATTCCTGGAAGTAGATGCCACCTCTAAACCAATGATAACAACTGAATGATTTTCAAGCAAACATTAATCAGGAAACACCCAAATGTGTAGTCAAATATTGGAAAAGTAATCACCTTGCCTCTTCCTGGAGAGAATGGAAGACCACACATGCAAATCTCAAAATTCCTGAAGGCATCAATTTGGGACCTTGGCAAGATGAAGCAATGCTTAGGAAAATCGAAATCAAATAGGTCCTTGACATATTTCGATAGGGAAACTCCACAAAAGGGACTTTCACTATCAAAGAATCATATGGCCTAAAATATTCCTTTCACCTACTGCCCAAGGATAATATTTGGAAGTCTAACCTATGGCCCAAAGTCAACACATTCCTTTGGTTGGTATCCCAAAAACACATCCTCGCCTGGGACAACCTTATAAATCAGGGAATTATTGGGCCTTCTATCTATCCCCTAGGCCTTCAACATGAGAAAACCATGGAGCACTTGCTTGATCAATTCCATTACAACTCACACATTTGGGATCAAGCGACTCAAACACTGTGCACATTAGACCACCAAATGGATATCATTACCAACACTCTGGCTAGATGGAGATTATCAGCTTTCAAAAACCCAATCTTAAATCGAATTTGGTAACTTCTGTCGGACTTCATCCTTTGGAAAATATGGAAAGAAATAAACCGAAGAAATTTTCACTCATCTCAAATTCCATGGTGGGAAATTTGGCTCAAAATGAAAGACAAGATTTTGGAGACTGTTATACTCTCCGAGTGGTTGGAAGACGATTTAACCTGTGATCCATAAGAGAGGCCCATATTTCTCAAATGAGATCTGTGCTTATCCCTAGCTCCTGACCCACCTCCCTTCATGGATGACTAGGGTCTGATTCATCATATTCTTGTAGGCAATATGGGCCACGATTTGAACAATGCCACATAGCTCTGGGATTTAATTAGAGACATTTAAACAACTACTCTTCTTGGTTTTCACTAACTCATTGTAGAAGGAGACTCTCAGGTAATTTTGGCTATGATTTCTAAACTCATAAATGGATAATAAACTGGCTAATATTGGTGTAAACAGAGGGGAGTGAGATATTGAATGCAATTACACTCAAAGACTTGAGAACCCCATTTTTCTGAAATGTATGAGTTTGGAGAGGTAGGAAGACTCTACCTTAGATGGGATGTCAGTTTGATATCATTCACATAAACCTGCATGAGGGAAGGTCAACCACCTGTTGGCTTGATTCTCCAAGAGGGCACATGAAGGAAGCTTAGCCACCTGGTGGCTTGAGTCTCCCTCTCAAGTGCAACTAGAATATCTACAGGGTCAATGTCACATATCTATGAAAGAGGGAGCTCTCATCAGGGTTGCAACTCTCATCGGTGGATGGGTAAGCATAGTGATGAGGTGTTGATCTCTACTAGTGACCCAGAGAGAGAAGTCTATGCTTCACCATGCCAAAATGCAGATGCGAGTAGAGAAATGACCATGCATGAGGTAGCTATAATTTGGGGGTGTAGAGACGAGCGGTATGAAGTGGATATTGGATCAATGGGTGATGTTGTTCAGCCAAACCCCTCTTCATTGTGGATAAACATAACACATAGTTCCTTTTCTGTCGACATGGACAAAATAAACGTTGGGGTCATTCCCTCTAGCCCCCATCAGGCCTCATCGGTGGACTAGAGCTCTAATGATTACTCGTGCAAATTTTGTTCAAAAGAAGAGAAACTACAACATCTATTTGAGGTTCGCTGTGAAGTGACCGATCTAAAATTCTGAATTGAGCAATTGGACCAACGAATCTAACTATTATTGGCTTTGACTGCCAACACTACTCAACAATGAATTGTTTCAGACTTGTCTGCCCAGGATGCAATTCACATGAACTTCCCAATTCCTCTGCCAATGAGAAACAAGCCTTCTCCTACGGATGGACATGTTTCACATTCATTTTAGTAGTGGTTATTTATTTCTTGATATTTTTGACTTTATCACCATTGCTTTGGGTTTAAATAGGATATATGTTTTGGTATTACTATTTTGTCATAGAGAATGTATCCCCTTTGAACATCTACTAAATTATTTTTTGACCCCACAGGGATATTTAAAATCCAAATGGTTGTTGAGCTGGGTTGGTGTCCTTTCATAGAAACCCACGCTACAACACGTTGTATGTTTTCATTCACTGGTTTATAGTAGGTAATACAATGCTTTTTTACTTACAAAAAAAAACAATTACAAGAGAAGCATGGATCCAAAAAAATACCACGGTAGGGATGGAGGAAATTAGTGGACATTAATACAACTAATTTTATGTCACGTCTTAGGTTCAAATTTTGCATCATTCCTGGTGTTTATTTTAGAACACTCTTTCATTGATTTTTTGGGTTGGTTTTAGAGTCATTACTAGAGTAAATGTTAATGCCAAGAAACCATTTCAACCATAATGTACAACTGGAAACCAATATGGACAAATTTGCATCTTAATATGGTCATAATAATGTTGAAAAGTACATCCAAACAAATTTATTATAAATGATATAATAAAATGAAATCTTTTTCCTTTTTCCATTTTCCTTTTAATCGTGTCCTATTTCAAAACCACACTACAATGGGTCATGTGACACCAAATTGACCTTGTCTTGTCTTGCCTTGTATTTCCTTGCATTGCCTTGACTTGCCTTGCCATGTCTGGCCTTCCTTCGACTTTCCTTTCCTTGCCTTGACATTTCTTGCCTTACCTTTCCTTGACTTGCCTTGCCATGTCTTGCCTTGCCTTGCCTTGCCTTGCCTTATGTTGCCTTTCCATGTCTTGCCTTTCCTTGGAAAGGCATGGAAATACAAGGCAAGGAAAGGCAAGTCAAGGAAATGCTATACATGGCAAGGCATGGAAAAACAATGTCTAGGTCTAGGTCATGGTCTAGGTATAGGTATAGGTCACGGTCTAATTCTAGGTCTAAGTTTTTCCATGTCTTTCCATGCCTTTTCTTTCCATACCTTTCCTTTCCATGTCTAGCCTTGCCTTGCCTTGCCTTGTCTTACCTTGCATTCCCTTGCCTTGCTTTGCCTACCTTGCCATGCCTTGCCTTTCCATGTCTATCCTTGCTTTGCCTTGCCATGTATTTACTTGCATTGCCTTGCCTTGCCTTACCTTCCCTTGCCCTCCCATGCCTTTCCTTGCCATGTTTCACCTTGCCTTGCATTTCCTTTCCTTGTCTTTCCTTTCCTTTCCTTGTCTTTACTTTCCTTGCCTTCTCTTTTCTTGCCTTGCCTTTCCTTGGAAAGGCATGGCAAGGCAAAGCAAGGCAAGGAAAGGAAAGGAAAGACAAGGAAATGCTATACATGGAAAGTAAATTTCCAGGTCTAGGTCTTGGTCATGGTCTAGGTATAAGTCTAGGTCTCTCTATGCCTTGCCTTGCCATGTCTAGCCTTGCCTTGCCTTACCTTGTATTGCC
>JZKD02S2114060.1:14810-28036 GCA_000966675.3 Picea glauca | reverse complement strand
ATTAACAATTTGGTCCAGGGGCATAAAATGTAAACAGAGTGAAATAACCGAGATTCGTAAGGTTCCACATGTGTGTTTGACCAAGGCCCACATGAACACACTACCCACAATCGCCCGACACAATGTTCTTCAAAATCGACCCCTTGTTTAGAAATTGCACTGTGCCTCACTAAGTAGAACCCTAGTTCCGAAGATCCTCCGACAAATGTTTTTTTGGGAAATGGAATCATAGGGGAGGGTCCCCCTAGATTTGATCCGGTTGCCGAAGGCCTGATTAGAGTTTTATGGCAAGTTGAAACTTGCCTCAAAAGAGCCATTCAAGGACATGTTGACAATTTGGTCCGGGGGCATAAAATTCAATTTGAGCGACATAATTGAGTTTTGTAAGCTCTCATAGGTGTGTTTGGCCAAGGCCCACGTGACCACACCACCCACAATTTCCTGACACACTTTTCATCAAAATCAACCCCTTGTTGAGAAATTGCATTGTGCCTCACTAAGAAAAACCTACTTTTGGAGATAGTCCAACAAATGGTTTTTTTGGGCAACAAAATCATAGAGGAGGGGTCCCCCTAGTTGTAAAATAGTGTGAGGAGTCCAATGATATTAATGGTTGATCCATCAAAGGCCCAATTAGAGTTTTATGGCAAGTTGCAACTCGCCTCCTAGAGCCATTCGGGGACATATTGACAATTTGGTTTGGGGGCATAAAATCCAAACCGAGCAGCATAACTGAGTTGCATAAGCTCTCTCAAGTGTGTTTGAACAAGGTCCACATGACCACGCTACCCAAAATTTCCTGACATAGTGTTCTTCAAGATCAACCCCTTGTTTAGAAATTGCATTGTGCCTCACTGAGAAAAACCCTAGTTTCATATATCCTCCAAAAAACATTTTTTTGGGAAACAAAATCTCAAGGGAAGGGTACCCCTAGCTGTAGTCCAATGTCAAGAGTCCAATGCAACTAACAGTTCTTCCATTGGAGGATCAGTTAGAGTTTTATGGCTAGTTGCAACTCACCTCCTCAAGCCATTCAAGGACATCTTAACATTTTGGTTTGGGGGCATAAAATTAAAACCGAGTGGCACAACTAGGTTCCATAAGCTCTCATAAGTTTTTTTAGCCAAGGACCATGTGACCACACTACCAACAATATCCCAACACAATGTTCTTCAAAATCAACTCCTTGTTCATAAATTGCATTGTGCCTCACAAAGCAAAATGCTAGTTCCATAGATCCTCCAACATACAATTTTATGGGAAAAAAATCATAGGGGAGGTGTCCTCCTAGCTGTAATCCAGTGTTAGGAGTCTAACACAACTGACGTTTCATCCATCAGAGGCTTGGTTAGAGTTTTATGGTGAGTTGCAACTCACCTCCTCAAGCCATTTAGGGACATGTTGACAATTTGGTTTGGGGGCACAAAATCCAAATCAAGTAGCATAATTGAGTTATGTAAGCTCTCACAAGTGTGTTTGACCAAGGCCCACATGACCACACTACCCACAATCTCCAAACACAATTTTCCTCAAAATCTACCCCTTTTTGAGAAATTGCATCGTGCCTCACTGAGCGAAACCCTAGTTCTGGAGATCCTCCAATAAACAATATTTCAGGTAACGAAATCAAAGGGGAGGGGTATCCCTAATTGTAATCCAATGTTAGGAGTCCAACACAACTAACGATTCATCCATCAGAGGATCAATAAGAGTTTTATGGTGAGTTGCAACTCGCCTCCTCAAGTCATTCAAGGACATGTTGACAATTTGGTCTGGGGGAATAAAATTGAAACTTAGTGGAATAATTGAGTTTCATAAACTCAACCTGCATCTGTGTTTGGAAAAGGCCCACATGACCACACTACCCACAATTTCTCGACATATTGTTCTTCAAAATCGACGCCTTGTCCAGAAATTGCATTGTTCCTCACTGAGTAAAACCCTAATTTCAAAGATCCTCCAACAAACAGTTTCTAGGAAACATAATCACAGGGGAGGGGTGCCCCTATCTCTAAATAGTTGGCCTGAGTCCAATACAACTGATGTTTCATCCATCCGAGGATCGGTTATAGTTTTATGGCAAGTTGCAACTCGCCTCCTCAAGCCATTCAGGGACATGTTGAGAATTTGGTCCGAGGGCGGAAAATCAAAATCGAGCGGCATAACTAAGTTGCATAAGCTCCCACAATTGTGTTTTTCCAAGACCCACATGACCATGCTACCTACAATCTCCAGACACAGTGTTCTTGAAAATCAACCCCTTGTTCATAAATTGCAGTATGCCTCACTGAGCCAAACCCTAGTTTTGGAGATCCTCCAACAAACGATTTTGTGGGAAGCAAAATCATAGGGGAGGGATCCCCCTAGATGTAATTCGGTGCCTCAAGTCCAATGCAATTGAATTTTCCTCCATCTGACACCTATTTGGAGTTTTATGGCGAGTTGCAGCTCGCCTTCTCAAGCCATTAGGGGACATATTGATAATTTGGTCTAGGGGCCAAAGTCCATCTCCGAAAAAACCAAATGGGTTGAATCCCATCCTTTCATGACAATAATCCCAGCCAAAAAACACTAACAAAGAATTTTATTGTAACAAACAAGTTACCAAGTAGTGTGGAGCTTAACTAAGCGAATTAGAAAATGTTGCTATGTGGATATTTGGAGATCGAATTTTTATTCCCCATGCAAGAAACCTTGGTTCTTGCGTAACCTGAAAAATTCTAGCGTCACCATATCTTTTACAAAGTAGAAGTGAAAATAACTCTACTTAATTGTTACCATGGGGCAGTCAAAGGATTTATTCATAAAAGATTGGTCGTCTCCATCCTAGGCCAACAATATGGAAATCGGGCCCAATAAGAAAAGATTTAATCTATGAATAAGTTGTAAGAGTTCTTACATATTTTAAGCATTTGTATTATCTCTACCTTTTCCATATCTGACATACTTGTTACTTTTTGTTGACGACTACTTGTTATTATGGCTACTCAATTTTTCCATGTAACATGTTTGTTGCTTTTGTTGACGACTATATGTTATTATGGCCTTCATGTATTATATGAATATGAATGGATTGATGTTCGTGATTATTTGCAATTTTCTTTAAATTTGTACCAAAAAAACCCACGACCTCCTCAAGCTTCAACACTAAGGAACTGATTTTGATTAGGAAATGCCAAGGCAAGGAAATTAGGAAAGACAGGGCTAGACATGGCAAGGAAAGTCAAGGCAGGGCAAGGAAAGACAAGGAAAGACAAGGCAAGTAAATGCAAGGTGAGGTATGGAAAGGCAAGACATGGAAGGACATGGAAAGGCATGGAAAAGCAAGGTAAGACATGGAAATGCAAGGCAAGGCAAGGAAAGGCATGATACAACAAGGAATGGAAAGACAATGCAAGGCAAGACATGACAATGAAAGGAAAGACAAGGCAAGGAAAGGTAAGGCAATGCATGGAAAGACAAGAAAAGGTAGGACATGGCAAGGCATGGCAAGGCAAGACATGGCAAGGCAAGACATGGCAAGGCAAGGCAAGGTATGGAAAGACAAGGCAAGGAAAGGCAACACAAGGCAAGGAAATGAAAGGAAATGTAAGGCAAGGCAAAGAAAGGAAAGGAAATACAAGGCAAGGCTATGCATGACATGGCAGGTCAAGGCAAGGCTAGGCATGACATGGCAGGTCAAGGCAAGGAAAGGCAAGGCAAGGCATGGCAAGATAACACATGACAATGCAACACAAGGCAAGGAAAGGAAAGGCAAGACAAGACATGGCAAGGCAAGACATGGAAAGGCATGACACGACAAGACAAGGCAATGAAAGGCAAGGGAAGGAAATACATGGCAAGGTAAGACAAGGCAAGGCAAGGAAAGGCAAGGCAAGGCTAAACATGGAAAGGAAAGGAAAGGCATATCAAGACAAGGAATGAAAAGACAAGGCAAGGTAAGGCAAGCCCATCTT
This sequence comes from Picea glauca, assembly GCA_000966675.3. Taxonomy (NCBI): domain Eukaryota; kingdom Viridiplantae; phylum Streptophyta; class Pinopsida; order Pinales; family Pinaceae; genus Picea; species Picea glauca. The sequence continues at coordinate 24,080 of JZKD02S2114060.1, read as the reverse complement.
TCCGACAATCATTGGGTGGTCTACATATTTATTGTCATTCAAGTATACCATCAAGATCACTTCTAATGCTGATGGTCTCCATTAATTTCTTCTGCTCATAGTAAGGCAAGAAGTATCGTACCTTTGATGAGTTATTCCTTGGCATGGTTTGTAGTCGGAGGTTTGAACGAACAACCAAGTTTGTAAAGTGGTATACAACTTCACCTAGTCTATAATATTTAAATACATGACTACCTTTCTTCCATTTTCTTTCATCCCGTTTCAGATATTCTACTTTAATAACCATCGGCCCAATCATAAATTGAATGCCTCCGGAGTCTGTTATTGAGAGCACGAGGGTCTGTTTTCCCTCTAAGCAATGTGCCAAAAAGTAGTCGATTCTCCATTCATTACCTTTTGGGGAAACCACTGCGTATATGTGCCCTACAAAAAATGGAGTGCCAACACATGAGTCCATTAAATGACCAAAGAATACAACATTCATGCTAGATATTCAAAATTAATAGAATATTCACTGAACTTGGTTGATGAGATTTGAGACATGATCATAATATGAAAAAATATTTGATTGGTGCTCCTCCAACTAGGATAATTCCATAGTTATATCTTGACCAATGGGGAGTGATACACAATCCCATCTATCAACTCAGTTTGTGGATTCATAATAATCCCATTCATTACTACTACATGGACCACATAAGCAAGGGATTTTTTTCGTCCATATTTCAACTATTGCATTGTTTGATGTTAGAAATGAATGGAATCCACGAGTGCCCTATATTGTTTTACATTCATACCACTATGATCGATCTACATCGACCACCTCCCAAAAATATTTATGTACATGTTATTTTCTGGTTGATTGGTCTTCATGGTTTCTTATTCCCTTTTCCATTATTAAATAACACCATTCAACAATGGATTTTGCATCTCAAATGGGGGAAGTAGTTGTGACCTTCATTTCTTTTCCGTGTAACATTGTTTTGATGCATTTTCCTACTCCATAATGCTCATGTTTCCCATGCCCATACTCGAAATAGTTCCAAATATATCATAGCTTGAGTTTTTTGTGCAACATACACGACCATTGAAATACATGAACATTTTTTATCTAGCTCATGCAACCATATGGCCAAATCCAATGTTGATCCATCTATATTTTCTTCTTCTTTAGGTGATTGTAAAACACCTAAAAGAAATATTGTATGTAGGCTAAGTCATGGCACCGATCGTTACTTATGTAGAAATGATACTCCTTCAATATAACTCTACTTTCTTCGTAACTATCTGGCCCATGCCTGTATGTGATATGGACCATTATGATTATCTACTCCGAGTTATAATATTGGATTTGAATCTCATTTTGCGGTTGAAGGGTGCAGTTCTTAATAAAATCAATAACTGATAAGACAATACCAATGGGAAATGTATCTCCGTAGATTCTAAAATGCTTGTCCTTCCATTGAGCCACATGGACATGCTGAACGTATTATTGGGTCTTTTCAAAAAAATTCTTGATGACACGCTTAAAGATTTGCAAGTCAATCTCCTTCCTCCCCAATTCATACTCATCACTCACATGGATGCACTTTCTCAATGATTCCATCCTACCACTCCTGGGGCATGTCATATGTAAACAAGCTTTTTGATAGAATGTACAACCCTTTGGCCTTGTACACAAGATGCTATGAATAAAGTCTCTAGATGACGACGACGCCAATATAACTGAGCATTCCTACACAAGGGTGTTATGAAACACACACACACACACAAACACACACACACACACACACACACACACATATCATAATAATAACCATACTCAATGTGGTATCGACAAAAAAATGTGTTACAAATTGTATTTATTCGAACATACCAAGGCTTACATTTATGAAAAGATCCTTGGCCCAAGTTAAGTGCACTATGCACAATCCTGAATCTCTCATACAATTCTTTCCATGTCATGTCAATAAAGTGTTTAATGTGGGGTTCATGGTCCCTAGACCCCCGTCTCAATTTTAATATATCTTTTTGGTTGGAATAAGGCCTAGTGTTCTCATGTCAACAAATCTATACTAGTCCCTTAACTGCTCCAATTAACTTCATGTTAGAATGAGTTATCCTACGAGTGAAGGTCCACAAATTTGTTGGGCCACCTGTGTCAAGGATATCTCATCTATTAGAATAATTTTGAAGGGTTTTTATATTGCATTTCATGATATGAGAAGTTTATTTGAGAAAACAATGTTTTATTGTGATCTTGCTAACAATTGATTGTGACAAGACACGTCGGGCTGCATTATGGTCTTTAGAACGAGTTTTCTTACCAATTTTTTGAAAAGAATCCATAAGGTTTCTAGCAATATGATGACTTGTTTCTATACTTTTAATTGTTTTAATGCCTAAAATTCTCCCAAGAGCCATCAAACTTCTATATTTTAACAAAGCGAAAAATAATTGCATTTAGCGGCATCAGAGTTTGGTTCAAAATATTCTTTAATAACTTTATAAGAATGATAATGAATAGCTTGGTTAGGTAACTTACCTTCAAGTGATGCTATACTAATTTTGTCCACCTAAATGCATTTAGGAGTTCTTCGCTGCACACTGCTCAGTTTAGGTAGGGACGATGAACTTGTATTTTGGCACTTTTGACCGCTTTGTAGTGGAGTTACAAACATAGCAGTTCTTGCCCCTTTAATCACTTGCAACTCAATTCTAGGAGGAGAGTGGACATGCCCATGACTAACATCTGACTGTCCAACAAGAGGCCACACCACAAGAAATTCTTCATCAAAAGGCTACGCACTAGTTGTCTCTCTAATTTCTTCCATTGTATAATCGGTTCCAAGCAAATCCATCATCATCTGGTCATCCACAACAACTTGTCTTGATGAAATAGTGAATGGAGGTTCACTAGAAGTCAGAACTGGATTGAACTCTACTAAAATCTTACGCTTTTCTTATGCTGATGGAGGAGAAGAAACAATGACATCTATATCGCTAGAATTTGGATTTCCCTCTGTTGAAAGCCTTCATTTTGACATACCTAATCTTGCCTTTTCTCTTTCTTCAATTAATTTTTCAATGGGTTTTTCTTTCCTCGAAAACTTTATAACTCGATTCTGTAGGTTCCCCATGTTTAAAGAAAACAATTTCCTTCCAATTACACCACAACAAGATAAAATTTTTCTTTCCACTAACAATTATCTTCCAATTACATAAATTTGTCTACCAATTACACAAGAAGACACAAGTTTTCTTTCCACTGATAATTTTCTTCCAATTAAACAATTTTTTCTACCAATTACACAATTTTTTCTATCAATTACACAAGAAGACACAAGTTTTCTTTCCACTGAAAATTGTCTTCCAATTGCATAAATTTGTCTACCAATTACACAAGTAGACACAAGTTTTCTTTCCAAAAACACAAAAAGACAAAAAATCTGTCTTTTGCTGCTATTTCTGCATGCATATGCCCGGATAATTCACGTTTTAAAGAGAGAATGAGGATGAGGAGTGTGTCTACCTCATATCCCTGCTCAATAGGAGCATGCACATGTTTTAGGTGTTGGTTGTGGATCTTGATTATCTTCCTGATTTAGAGGCCTTTGTTTTCATCCATGTTTATACCCCACGAAGACTTTACACCCCAGAAGAATGTACACTCCTCCATGCGGGGGAGTGCAAGGGGGGTTTTCCCCTCTTGTGGGGTTCGGGGGTGAAGCCCTGGAAGGAAAAAATTCCTTCTAAATGTATATTGTAATTTCATAGTAAATCTGGACCATTCATTATAAGGTTGCATATCTGATAATAGAAGTTATGTTAGGGTTTTTTTCCCTAGAAGGAAACCCTCTTTTATGAGGGTAATGTATTGCGGCTATGTATCATTGCAAATATTGTATTTCGAGTGAGGAGACTGTGAGAGAAAGAAGAGGAAGTTACAACGGGTGTGTTGTAGGCTGTATCCCTTCATTTGATGGATAATAATAATGGAAGGACTTGGAAATTTCTTTGGTGGACGTAGCCCACACTGGGTGAACCACGTATATCTGTATCTCTATTGTATTGTGTATCTTCTGTGTTTTATTTCCACATTTATTTTATTTTATTGCTCAATAATCCTCTTTTTCTAACAACTAGTATTAGAGCGAAAGGTAACTCACAGGAAAAGAGGGTTCCTGGTTTGAGTGGGAGCAATGGTGGAAGATGGAAAGTTTAGGGCCGAGAAATTTAATGGCCAAAACTACTAGTTATGGAAGATGCAGATGGAAGATTATTTATATCAGAAGGATCTATTCCTACCATTGGGTGGAATAACAAAGAAGCTGACGGTCATGAAGGACGAGGAATGGGAGGTTCTTGAAAGAAAGGCACTAGGAACTATACAACTGAGCCTGGCAGCGTCGATGGCTTTCAATATTTCGAAATAAAAGACAATAAAGGAGTTGATGGATGCATTGACTAAACTGTATGAAAAACCCTCTGCTCATAATAAGGTATTTCTAATGAAGAGATTATTTAATATGAAGATGTCAGAAGGTGGGTCCGTTGCAGATCATTTAAATGAATTCAATACAATTACTAATCAACTAATGTAAAAGTCGACTTTGATGATGAGGTCAGGGATCTTCTAATCTTGTGCTCATTGCTAGAAAGATGGAATCTCTTGGTCATGGCTGTAAGTAACTCTGTCTCTGGTTCAAACAATCTAAAATTTGATGATGTTGTTGGTGTTATCCTTAGCGAGGAAATGTGACATAAAAGAACAGGTGAGACATCAAGTAATGCGTTAAACATGGAGAATATGGGAAGACAAAAGGATAGAGGAAAGGGCTCAGGGAACTGCAGGAATTCTAAGAAGGGTAGATCCAAATCCAGACTTGGAAATATAGAGTGTTGTAATTGTGGAAAGAAAGTACATATGAAGAAAGACCGCAGAGCTCCAAAGAAACAAAGAGATGGACAACATGAGAACAATCAAGAAGCAAATGTAACGGGTGATGTGTTACAAGATAATTTGATTCTTTATTTAGATTATATTTCTGAGTCTTGAGTAGTAGATTCAGGGGCTTCATTTCATGCCACATCCCATTGGGAAACATTTTCTAGATTATGTTCAAGGTGATTTTGGACAGGTTCATTTGGGTGATGATGCACCATGGAAAATTGTTGGAATGAGAAAGGTAAAAATAAAGCAAAGGAATGGAAACCAATGGTTGTTGAAAAAGGTAAGACATGTTCCAGATCTAAGGAAAAATATAATTTTAACAAGGCAGTTGGAAAGTGAAGGTTGTATATCCATATTTACAGATAAGGTGTGGAAGGTCACCAAAGGATCATTGGTGATAACAAAAGAAGAGAAGGTAGGTACATTGTATTTATGTACTGGTAATACTGACTCTTCTATTTCTTTATCTTCTATAGGAGTGGATACAACACTCTGGCATCATAGGCTTGGACACATGAGTGAGAAGGGAATGCAGATACTTCACAAAATAAATTTGTTTCCAGATCTTAAACAAATTGATTTGGATTTCTGTGAGCGTTGTGTTTATGGAAAACAAAAGAGAGTTAGATTTCTCAGAGTCAGAAAAGAAAAGAAGAGTGAAAGGTTAGAGCTTGTGCATGCAAATGTATGGGGACCAACTTAGGTATCATTGCTTGGTGGCTCTCGTTATTATGTTACTTTTATAGATGATGTAACTAGAAAAACTTGGGTTTATTGCATTCGACAAAAATCTGATGTCTTTGATACTTTTAAGAAATGAAAATCTTTGGTTGAGAATGAGATAGGAAAAAGGTTGAAGTGTCTTATATTAGACAATGGAGGTGAATATTGTAGTAAGGAGTTTGATAATGACTATTCATACCATGGGATTCGTAGAGAGAAGACAGTTCCAGAAAGGATGAATAGGACAATCATGGAGCGTGCAAGGAGTATGATATTGCATGTTGGTTTTCCCTTACAGGTCTGGGTAGATGTTGTAGATATTGTTGTTTACTTAATCAACAGAGGACCTTCAAGCTCTTTGGATGGTATAATTCTAAAGGAAGCATGGACATGTAAAAAGGTAAACTATTCCTTTTTGAAGACTTTCAATTATGAAGCATTTGCCCATATTGATAAAGAAAATATAACAAAGTTTGAGGCAAAATCCAAGACGTGTAACTTTATTGGATACAATGTTAATGATTTTGGTTTTCTCTTACGGGATTATGAAAATAAAAAAATCATTAGGAGTAGAGATGTAATATTCAATGAGAAGGTCATGTACAAAGATCAATTGCAGGGAAAGAAACAAGAAAAAGAAAAACCAAAATACACAGTGCTTGATGAGATCACTGAAAAAGAAATTTCGAAGGTACCATAAAATCAAAATGTACAACAACATGAGCAACAAGTACCTCAAACTCCGGCAAGTCTTGTTAGAAGATCTACTAGGTTAAGTAGACTCTCTGAACGATACTCTCCTTCATTGTATTATTTATTGTTGACTGATTCTGGTGAACCAGAATGTTATTAAGAGGCAATGCAGGTAGACACTAAAAAGAAGTGGGAGCAAGGAATGAAAGAGGAAATGGATTCCCTGGTAAATAACCAGACTTGGGATTTGGTTCAGTTTCCTGTAGGAAAAAGAGCATTATAGAATAAATGGGTTTACAAGTTGAAGGAAGAAGATGGAGGCAAAAAGAGGTACAAGGCTAGACTTGTTGTAAAGGGGTTTGCACAAAAGAAAGGTTTATATTTTGATGAAATATTTTCTCCTATTTTTAAAATGACTTCAATTAGGACTATTTTAAGTCTTGTGGTAGTAGAATATTTATATCTTGAACAATTAGATGTAAAAACAACTTTTCTCCATGGGGATTTGCAGGAAGATATTTACATGCATCAACCACAGGGGTATAAGGTCAAAGGGAAGGAAAATTTGGTATGGAGGTTGAAGAATAGCTTGTATGGCCTAAAGCAAGCTCCATGGAAGTGGTATTTGAAGTTTGACATGTTTATGACAAAACAAGGTTATAGTAGATGTCATTTTGATCACTGTGTTTATTTTAAAAAGGTAGAAAATGGAAACTATATTATCTTGATATTGTATGTAGATGACATGCTTGTTTCAGGGTATAATATGCAGGATATAAATGTGCTTAAGAAGAAATTAGCTAATTTATTTGCGATGAAGGATTTGGGTGCCACAAAGAAAAACCTTGGTATGAGAATAAAAAGAGTCTGGAAAAATCACAAATTGACATTGTCTCAGGGTGAGTACATAGAGAAGGTGTTGGAGAGGTTTAGAATGCAGAATGAAAAACCAATTAGTACACCTTTGGCCAGCCATTTCCAATTAACTAAGGAAATGTGTCCCAAGACACAAGATGAGAAATAATACATGTCCAGGGTCCCTTATTCATCAACATTTGGCAGCTTGATGTATGCGATGGTTTGCACAAGACCAAATATTGCACATGCAGTGGGAGTTGTGAGTAGGTATATGAACAATCCAGGTAAATAACATTGTGAGGTACTTCTACTCATGCATTATTTGAGAGGTACTTCTACTCATGAATGATGTTTTGGAGGTTCAAACACTATTCTACAAGGATACATTGATTCAAATATAGCAGGTGATAAAGATATTAGGAGGAGCACCACATGGTATGTTTTTACTATAGGTGGAACAACAGTACGTTGGATTTTGAAACTGCAAAAGGTTGTTGCACTTTCAACAACAAAAGCAGAGTATGTTGCTACTACAGAGGCTAGTAAAAAAATGATTTGGTTACAATGGTTTATGGAGGAATTGGGAGAGAAGCAGGAGAATAACAGGTTGTACTGTGACAATGAGAGTGCCATTCATCTTGCAAAGAACCCAGCCTTCCATTCGAAGACTAAGAATATACATCTCAGGTACCATTTCATATGATCCATCTTGGAATATGGAATTTTGAAGTTGGAAAAGATACACACTATCCAAAATCCCGTAGACATGTTAACAAAGGGAGTAACCAGGGAGAAACCGAGTTCCTTCTCAGTTTCAGTTGGTCTTCAAGCATGAAGGCGAAGATGAGAGATTTTCCAGGTCCAAGAAGGATCATAGTCCAACAGATACAATAGCGATGGAGTTGTTGAGATCAATCTCCAAGTGGGATATTATTGGTTCTAGATTTTGATTATCTTCCTGATTCAGAGGCCTTTGTTTTTAGCTGTGTTTATACCCTACGAAGACTTTACACCCCAGAAGAATGTACACTCCTCCACATGGGGGAGTGCATGGGGGGCTTGCCCCTCCTGTAGGATCTGGGGGAAAGCGGGCCCTTAGTGGGACAACATTCCCCGATGGGGGTTTGGGGGCGAATCCCTTGAAGGAAACATTTCCTTGTAAATATATATTGTAATTTCATAGTAAATATGGATCGTTCATTATAAGGTCGTAGATCTAACGGTAGAAGTTATGTTAGGGTTTTTTTACCTATAAGGAAACCCTCTTTTCTGAAGGAAATGTATTGCGGCTATGTATCATTGCGAATATTGTATTCCGAGTGAGGATACCGTGAGAGAAATAAGAGGAAGTTACAGTGGGTGTGTTGTAGTTTGTATCCCATAATTTGTTGGATAATAATAAAGGAAGAACCTGGCAATTTCTCTGGTGGATGTAGCCCACATTGGGTGAACCACGTATATCTATATCTCTATTGTATCTTTTGTGTTTTATTTTCACATTTGTTTTATTTTATTGCTCCGTGATCCTTTTTTTCTAACACCAGGAACACATGCACATTCCTATTGGGCATGGATACGAGGAAGGAACATTATCTGACCTTATTTATTTCTAATTATAAGAGCATGTGCATGCTCTTAATGCAACATATGAAACATTTATTATATGGCCCAAACAACTTCATGAATAAAGGTGTAGAGGCGTTTGGGGACAAATAAAACCTAAGAGCTTATTATTGAAAGTGCTTTGAGGCATAAGGAAATGGTTAGAGAACTAAGATGAAGGTGTAGGGGTTGTGGGGCCTTCAACAAAAGGTATGGGCATATGGAACTTAGTGCTCGAGTGTGGAGGGGGTCAAGGGTTAGGTATAGGTGGGGGCCTAGGTTTAGATGGATCTAGGTCCCAAGTGGAGGTAGGTTCCTAGACATAGAGGGGGCTAGCGGTGGTAGAGAGGGGGAGAGTGTGTGAGAGGGAGAGATTGATAGAGGGGGAGAGAGAGTGAGGAAGAGTGAGAGTGAGAGGGAGAGATTGATATAGGGGGAGA
>JZKD02S2114060.1:0-10458 GCA_000966675.3 Picea glauca | reverse complement strand
AGGGAGGGGGGTAGAGGGAGAGGGAGGAGGTGTGGTAGAGAGAGAGTTTATGAGAGTGTGAGAGGGGGAGAGTGGAAGATAGAGAGGGGTGGGAATGACAACCCTTGCATACATGTATGCTGAGTTGGTTGCCTTAGTTTTAGGTTCAGAATGACAAACCTAGTGGTTTGGTTTGCAAATACATAAAAACCTTGATTTTTATGAATACCTCTATATATTATATATTTGGAAAGCTAATTCAATTTCCTACATTTCATATTTTTACATTATATTCAAATTCATTGTAAAAGTACCTTGAATGATCCCTCCAAGTTAATAGATTAATGTTTTTCCATGTTTGCATTGCCACTAATGCGTCATGAGATACCATCATTAGCTTGCACTCACCCTTATCATATACTTTTGATGAAAAATTATGCCTTTTATAACTAAAAACTAGCTTAGAGAGGGAAGCACACTACTTGAAGTAGTCTAAAACCCATAAATGAGAAAGAACAACATAATTGAAGAAATATCTTGAAGCAAATAACTTCATCTTATAAATTGGCCAATTGGCCTTTATAGGAAAACAAAGGGTCTACAATGTAATGCACACAAATCCAGGGTTAAGAGAAATACTAAATAACATCCAATTCATGCACATGAAGGCTGTAAAGGTGCAACTAACTACCTAACTAGTAACAAAAAATGTTGAAAATATAAGGGAGAGCTCCTTCATGAGATGGGGGTTGTTTTGGGTGCATCCTCCTCAAGGGGTGTGGAATCCTTAGCCATATCAATTCCTTTAGGGTATTTAGTAGAAAGTTTCCCCACTTTCTCAATCAAATGGGGGTAGTTTGTTTCAAATGAAAATTTAGGGAACCATTTGACTTAAGTTGGTAGTTGTCCATGTCATCCTACTAAATAAGCAATATGATGTTGCTTGCGGGTGGAACATGTGTGAATGTATAATAGTCTGTCTTTTGTAAGAGGAAGATAGGAATCTACAATTTTGAGAGATTTGGGCCTCTTCTTTAAGAAGGGATGGTTCATATAAATTCAGGTGATTCACATTAATCAAATCATTAATGTTCAATTGGGAAGGTAAATCCAACTAGTAATAATTGTCATTGATTTGTTGTACGATGGTATATGAGCCATAAAAATTGGCTTGAGCTTATGATGTTGTTGGCCTTTGAAGCACTACTCAGTGCTTGTCCAAGTATAACTAGAATTTATCATTGACCTGGAATTGTGTTGGGGTTTTATGGAAGTTTTGAATGACTTTATAACATGCTTGAGATGCTGCTAGAGTTATTGTGACTTGTGAATGGATATGAGCCATTTTCTATGCAAAGAATGAAGCACTATGTTTTTCACATTGCTAATGTGTCAAAGCAAGAGGAGGAAGTGTTACAAGAAACTCATATGGAGCTAAAAGTTGATACTAAATCACGCTTCAAATGGAGAATAAACAATGGAGACATTAACAACCATGTTATAAATGTTCTAAAGTATATGTAACTATGCATCCCATTAATTGTGTTGTTTTTATTGAATACAAAGTGTATGTACAAAGATATGACTCAATACCTTAGTATAATTGTTTGTATGAGGATGAAATGCCATATAAAATCTCAATTGATAACCCAATAACTGCCAAATAATTTTCTCAATGGTGATGAGGAAGCACGAGTCACAATCCAAAAAATGTTAAGAGACAGGGCAAAATGAGAGAAAACATGTGTGAACAATAAATTTGTTGCCTATTGTGTGGTGGTTGTTTTTATGCAAGGGATGAATATTGCAATTTTTGAGAACTGACAGACAACTACAAAAATGAAATCATGCTTATGTGGTGTCACTAGTGGCCCACTAAGAAAATCCATATATAATGACTTCCAAGGTTTGGAAGGGACTGACAATGGTTGGTATAGACCTTGCTTGCAGTTGGTAGGATTTCTTTGGTTGCAAAGTGAGTATTGACAAATGAATGATTTGACTTGAAGTTGCATAGTTGGCCAAAGGAAGTATTGATAGATATGTTGGAGGGTCTTTAGATCACCAAAATGTCAACCATAGGTAGAGACATCTTCTTCTCTAATGAGTTTGAGGCGATCAAAGGTGTTTGAGACACATAATTGATCAAGTATGTATAATTGTTTGTCTCTATCAAAGTAGTCCAGAAATGGGGTGAGGTTGATTTCTATGGGATTATTCCATGAGAAATTATGCCTCTCAAATCTTAAAACTAGCTAAGAGATGGAATTTCATCACCTAAAGTGGTTTAAAACCTAGAAATAAGAGAAAGAACCATATAAATGAAAAACCTCAAATAAAATGGCTTTGTCTTATTAATTTGGATGACTCGCTTTTATAGGAAAATAAGGGGTCTACAACATAATTCTCTTAGCTCTAGGGCCGAGAGAAATACAAAATAATGCTAATGCTCCTAGATGTTCCCTTGATTCTTTTTATTTTCCTAATTGAGTGGGTGCACATGAAATGAGTTTTTCCTTTTTAATTAAAAATCACTTTCTTTCTTTTATTTTCAATTCATAAATACTTTTCCAATTATGAAGGTGAATCTAGTCTCACTTTTTCCCTTTTGTAAAATATGCATAGATCTACACAATCAATCAAGTCATAATGCATTTTCCCTTTCTTTATGACAAGATAAATATGCAAGTCAAATTATATTTTTCTCCCAACGTATACACACTTACAAATAAAAGTTAATACCAAGGGTGAGACCAAGTTAACTCAGAGTCTTCGATTATTTAGTATTAAGAGATAGACATGATCACTACAACTCTTCAACTACCTTGTACCAAGATCTAGACATAACCTTTACAATTCTTCAAGTGCATGATGCCAAGCGCAAGACAAATATGACTCAGAGCCTTCAAGTATCCATTTTTCATGGTGTGGGATCTGTGTCACTGTTGGGACCTAGTTAACCCAACCCACTTACCTCTAGTGAGAGACTAATGATCACCAAGGAATAATGATGGGAACCTTATTGCATTCCCCTCAACAAAACCTTGTGAGTGAATGAATTCATGACCTACCCTTATGTCAACATGCAACCCCCAGGAAAAAACTTACATTTTTCAACTTATTGTATGTGAGGGATGATAGTAGGCATGAATAGGAAACCTAGACCTCCCCCCCCTAATGGTACTCATCATGTCACTCCTTTTTCATACAACCCTTTTCCCATGTGTAAGCTTAATTAAAGAAGATTATTCTCGTGTCTACACACATCTAGAGACAAACAAATCAAACATTATTGTTTAATAATCATGAATAAACAACAAGAAACAATATACACATGGAAATAATCAATATCCAAACCTCATCCCAGGTCCACATATCTTGACTCAATTTGGAGTTCATATGCATTTTTTCTTCTTCATATCACACTTTATAAACGTTCACTAGCATAACACAATGTAATAAATTCCATCATATAAACATGTATTCATTTTCAATATCCCATGGCATCACTTATCATTAAAAATTCATATCAACTATATGACACTTAGACACCCATACATCAATATCAATATACATTTCAATCCACTCATAGGAAACAATATGTCATCTCATCATGTTGTAGAATGTAATCATCTCATACCATCACAAGGATATCAAAACACAATCCATGATCAAATCAAATCAAATCAAAAGTCTAGATCACATCATCCAAAAGTGTATTTGTCAACCAATTGTTTTATTCTTGTGACCATAATGACCTCAAATAACAACAACACATTAATCCAAAACTCTTGGAAACTAGTCCAAAACCTTCCAGTGAATATTAATCCTTTGTCCAAGATCATCTTCTTTAGAATTCCATATAGTCTCATTATCTCATCTATAAATGTTTTTCTATTTCCAATGCTTGATAGTTATTCTTCACTGGAATATAATGCACATTCTTTGTCTAAGTATCCACTATTACCAATATTGAATTATGTCTTCTTGACATCATAGGCAACCCCACTATGAATTCCATTGAAATAACTTACCATTTTGATTTTGGTATTACATGCAACTGTAATAATCCTGTTGAGTGTCAATGCTCAAATTTCACTTCTTGACATTTCAACCATCTATCCACGTAGTCTACTACACCTTTCTTCATTCCATTCCAAAGAATATCGTTTTCAAATTTGTGTACATTTTTTTCACTCTAGGGTGAGCCATATATACTACTCTATGTGCGCCCCTAAGTATCAAATTACAAATTTCTTTGTTTGGAGGTACACTAATCCTTTTATGAAATCTCAATAGTCCATAATTATCCAAGGTATGTCCCACATACTTGGGAATTTTCATTACCTCATTTTCAATTTATGATTTTACTTTTGTATGCCATTCATCACTTTCTTATAGTTTCAATATCTTTTCTCTAATATTCATCCTTAAAGGTAAAATTGAGAAGATCCAGGGTATTCTACTAAAGGCATCGACTACGTTGCTTACTGTTCAATGTATGATATGTCAAAATCATACTCAACAATTCTGACCATCTTCTCTATCTAGAATCCACGTTACTATGTGTAAATATATGTTGAGCTCCTTGGTGGTCCGTCTTCAGTTAAAACTTTCTTCCTACCAAATAATTCCTCTAAATCCTCAATGCATGCATTACTATAGAAAGTTCTAAGTCAAGCATCACATAATTCTCTTCATGTGGTCTAAGATTTCATTAAATGTAAGGAATTACTCTAGCTTCTTGCATTAGTAGTACACCTAATCCTTCTTTCAAAGCATCAATACACACAAGAAAATCTTGATCCATGTCTAGTACCTTTAGTATGGGAGTTGTTGTGTACAAATATTTAATCTTGTTGAACACCTATTCACATTGTTGTCCATACAAATTTCTTGTTTTTCATTTTCAAATTCATGATAGGATTCAAAATTTTTGGAAATCCTTCCACAAACCTTCTATAATACTCGACTAAACCCATAAATCTCGTATGGTCTCTTTTTGCACAATTTATTTGTATTTGTGTGCCTACTTGTATGGTCTCTTTTTTACAAGTTTGGTCCCTGGCATTAGGTCAACATTCATCTCTTCCCTTTCCTTGACCAAACCTTTCAAGTCTTTATAATCTCTAGGAAACACATCTTGGTATTCTTTGAGTAGGTTGATTATTTTTGTATTTTTCTTTTATGACTAGTAATCACTGATCTTAGCCATTTTTGGTCGACCGTCATTTGAAATATCAAATTTTGTGAATTTTATTTCAACATCTATCTATTCTGGTGCCTTCGTTTTATCCAATTTTCTCTCTCCTTCATGGACTTCATTATATGCCATTGGAAAGTCTATTTTCTCTTGGTCTTCTAGGTCGACTCATTTAGACACTTTTAACATGGATTTCACTTGTCTCATAACTTTTGGTTCAATTTTCTTTCATTTGAAGCTCTTCCATAGAAACAATTTCTTTTCCATTTCAATTCATCGATTGATTTGAATGTTTTATTCATGGCATGATATTTTGTTTCAAGTCGAGGTCAACCCTATGTTGACCATCGAATTTTCTTTTTCTTGCATAATTTTTTTACTTGGTATTTGTATATAGTTTCTAATGTCCTGGACAACTTCTTGTAGATCAACTTCTGCAGGGACACAAAAAAATTCTTTTATAAAATTTTGTCTTAGCTCTTACCAAGTGCATGAGTTTCCTTTGGCTTCTTCAATTTTGTACCATTTATATGGTAAATAATCTAGTGTATTTTGAAGCATGTGTGGATAGAATCAATCATCTCTATTTCCAATTCTCCTCCAATCTTTTTCATATTTATGAATATGGGATTTGAGGTTGAACCCTGGTTTAAACTTGAGTATATTGTCTGTGGCAGTGAGATTCTTCCCTCCAAATCATTCAATGAAGTATGTTGTGGCTATGGTCCATGTTTTCAATTAAGGTGCATGTGTATCCCACCATTGTTTGGCTTAGCTTCTGAACGACTTCACCAAGCTTTGTAATCGACCTTTCTCACGACCAATTTTGATGCTTCATCGACATGGACTGCATGTGATTCATGTTATTTAAATCTCAAGGGAGGTATTGTGGTGTTGAAGAATATGTAGTTGTGGAAGATATTGTCCTATTGTACTTGATCATGAAAAAATCCTAAAAGCATATTATTGTATTGTATTGGTAAAGTTGGCCCCATTGTGGCCTTTATTGTTAAATAAAGTCAAACTGTCTAGTTGGCCCCTATTGTGGCTAATGTAAAGTATAATAAAGAGACACTTGTCAAGTCATCCATAACAGTTAAAAAGGGAGAGTCACTTGTGTATAAATAGAGACGTTAGACGCCTCATTCACTCACTCATCCCACTCAAGCATAAGAGAGAGAAATGTGTGCAAGTTTTGGAGAGAGGGGTGATGCAGCAAAAGGACCATCTATTTTCTGTCTTGGTATTGTTCTTGGTTGAAGAATATATTTATAATAATTTTGCTGGGTTTTATTCCTCGAGAGGGTTTCCCATGATAATCTTTGTGTCTATCTTGCTTATGTGATTGTCTCTCTTTCAGTGATCTTATATATGCAGTTAATGTGCTAAATAATTGTAATAATAAAGAAGATTTGTAACTGCTCATTGTATATGTAAAATATGAACATGGTATTAGAGAAGGCATGAAATAGACCAACTCAAAGATTATAAAGACTTGGTTAACCTCAACTCACCCTCTCCAAGTTTCAGTTTTCAGTTTTGCAGCTATTGCAGAATTAGGGTTTCTGCATAAACCCTAAGAGTGACGTTTTACCCTTTTTTGGAGGACGTTGGTGAATCTAATATCACCTAGGAACTCACCCAAGCAAGGTGCATCACTTCCATAGACCAAAATTTGAAAATAAAAAAAAATGAAAATTGTGTTTCCTCATAAACTCTAGATCTGGACGTTTGGTTGCAGTTGCTGCAGTTCTAGTGACAAAATTCATCTTGGTTCAACAAAACTTTCTGGCAAGGTCTAGATCCATATCCTGAAATATTATTTGTTGTTTACTTGTTCCGAGCAGGATGAATACCAGTTTCAGGCTTGATGGAAAGATTGAAGGATCCATTGATTGCCAAGAATGGAAATTCATTCTAGAAGAGAATGATCTTGTAAAGTATAAAGATCCAGAGAGAGAAAGTGATAATGAACCAAACCTTTTAATCTCATCCTTTTCAAGAACTGTCACTCATGGAAGTGACACTTGGATCATTGATAGTGGTGCTTCTAAGCACATGACGAGATACCCGTACTCTCTGTCAAATTTGATCAAGAAGGACTCACCTCATAAAGTGAAACTTGGCGATGATTATCAATATCCCATCAAAGGTGTAGGAGAAGCTTCATTTAAGTTGTATTCCAAGAATTTGATGAAGGTAAAAGATGTTTTACTTGTACTTGGGTTAAGGAAGAATCTTCTCTCTATTTTATCTCTAGAAGAGAAGGGTTTCATAATTTCATTGGTTGATGGAGAAGTTCTAATGTGGCCAAAAGGGAAATCCTTCGATGATGCAATTGTGATTGGTGTCCAAGAGAGAGGTTTATACAAATTGAAAGGTCACTCAGAAACAATCCTAGTTCACAATAACGTAAACCCATGTGAGTTATGGCACAAAAGACTTGCTCATCTCTGCTATAAGGCATTACCGATCATGATCAAGATGGTGATAGGACTACCTGAGATCTAGGTGGAACATGAAGGGATATGCAAGGGATGTGTAGAAGGAAAGAGCGTGAAGAGTCCATTACCAAGCAGTGAAATCAGGGCCAAAGGTGTATTGGACATTATACACTCAGACGTATGTGGACCCATTTCCACCTCTTCATCCAATGGGTATGTATACTATGTCTCCTTCATTGAAGACTTTTCACGTAAAGATTGGATTTATTTCTTGAAGACAAAAGGTGAACTGTTTATCAAATTTAAGGAATTCAAGACCCTCATAGAAAAACTCTCTGAAAAGAATATTAAGGTCTTGAGGCCAGATAATGGTGGAGAATGCACATCATATGAATTCAAGGTATTTTGTGGGAAAGTTGAGATTAAGAGGGAGCTCTATACTCCATACAAACCTCAAAAAAATGGTGTGGTATAAAGAAAGAACCGAACCATAATGGAAGCAGTGAAGGCCATGCTTCACGATCAAAACTTACTGAAACATCTATGGGCAGAAGAAACAAGGACTGCGGTGTATGTGCAGAATAAAACACCCCACCATGTCCCTGGGAGTAAGACCCTAGAAGAAATGTTCACAGGAAAAAACTAGAAGTTAGACACCTGAGAATATTTGGCCATCCAATATATGTATATGTTCCCAAGGACAAAAGATCCAAATTGAACCCTTCAGGAAAGAAGGGCATATTTGTTGGTTACAATAAAACATCAAAGGAATACAAAATCTACATCCCTGGTCATAAACATGTTGATATTAGTAGAGATGTTACCTTTGATAAGGATGCAACATTCAACAATTCAAGGAAGTGTCATACAGATGAAGGCCATGATGACAAACCGATAGCTCCAAGAGTTGCAGACTCAATAATTGATATTGTACCTGAAGAACATGATATAGAAGATCAAGACATGGTAGAGCCACAAAGACCCACAGATCCACCTAGAGGAAAGAAGAAGCCATCTTGGGCTCGTGAAATTATACAAGATGCAAAAAAATTCAGTGCTCCAGAAGGAACTTACAAAGAAAGCAAGAAACCAAAACCTTATTCCAATTACGTGGCACTCCTTAGTGATATTATTGATACATAACCTACATGTTATGAAAAGGATGCAAAAAAGAAGGAATGGAAGGATTCCATGATTGAAGACTACCAATCCATTTTGAAAAATTATGTTTGGAATGTGGTTCCAAGACCATGAGAGAAATCAGTTGTAAGCTCAAAATGGATTTACAAAATAAAACATGTAGCAGATGGAAGTATTGAAAAGTACAAGGAAAGGTTTGTGGCGCAATGATTTGTAGATTTTAATCTTGTACAATATTTTACTACAAATAGATTTTCAATAAAAAGAACATAAAAGATACAATGGAAAATACACACATTACACATAGATTTTTCCCTTGGAAACCCAAATCGGGAAAACTAACATATTCTATATTCATTCATAGTGATACATTGTTTACAATACACTATACATATAAGAGCCAACGACATCCAAAACCCTAACCCAATGACCTGGATTAGTAAAAAATCCTAATTCCTTAACTGGAAACATAAAACCATCAACAAAAACCATGTGCGTAAAAACCACCCAACAATGGACACAAAAATCGAGGCGACACGAAAAACGAGGCAAAAATGTGACACGTTTCCTTAGACAATTTTTTTTTCTCGGGGGCACTGCCTCGAAGAGGGGGTCCTAGTGGCCCTCCCTCAAACCCTCCTACATGCCCGATGCAACATTGCAGACACTATTTATAGTCATGCAAAGAATATAACACATACCCAACATGATTCTCCCGGAAAGAAGGCATTGATTATGAGGAGACTTTTGCTCATGTAGCAAGATACACTTCCATTAGGACTGTACTTGTAATAGATGCAATAAAGAAATGGAAGATACACCAAAAGGATGTGGATATGACTTTCCTAAATGGTGAGATAAGAGATGAAGTGTATGTGGAGCAACCACAAGGTTTTGAGACACATGGCAGACAATCACGTGTGTGTAGGATAAATAAATCCTTTTACGGTTTGAAGCAAGCCCCCAGGGCTTGGTACGAGAGAATGGATAACTTCCTGATGATTTTGGGATTTACCAAGAGTAAATCAGATCCCAACCTATTCTACAAGGTTGAGGATAGAAGTCCATTAATACTATTACTATACATAGATGACTTGTTTATGACAATATAAGAGAAGCCCATTGCCGAGAGCAAGAGGAAGCTTGCCGCAAAATTTGAGATGAAAGATCTAGGAATAATGCACTAATTCCTAGGTCTAGAGGTATGGAAAAGAAAACACAAGATTTTCCTAAACCAATGAAATATACAGTAGATATTCTGAAGAGGTTCGATATAATGGATTTCAAGGACATGTCTACGCCCATGGTGACAAATCTAAAGTTGCTAAGTGATACATATTCAAAAATAGTGGATGTCACCTTGTATAGACAAACGATTGGATTACTAATGTATTTGACAAACACAAGACCATACATATGTTTTATGGTGAACACCTTGAGTCAGTATATGGTTGAGCCGAGACATGTTCACCTGATTACGGAAAAACACATATTGAGGTACCTTAAGGGTACAATTGATTATGGTCTCAAATATACCTCAGATTAGGAGATAAGCCTACATGGCTATGCTGATTCAGATTGGGCCGGTAGTGTAGTAGATCGAAAAAGTACATCCTGATGTTGCTTCAACCTAGGATCAACTGTGATTGCATGGTTCAATAGGAAGTAAACTAGTGTGGCACTCAGTACAGC
>JZKD02S2114049.1:10701-23223 GCA_000966675.3 Picea glauca | reverse complement strand
TATGACAGGTTAAGGATAAGATAATAAAGGAAAGGATAAGATAATAAAGGAGGGGATAAGGTAATAATGGGGAGGATAAGGTAATTAATGGAGGATAGGGAGTCGGAGAATGAGGGGGGAGATTTGATGGGGAAGAGTCCTATGGGAGATTATTATGAAAATTGGGGGAAGGAGCATTATTGGAGGAGGTATGTATCTTTGTTGGATATCCTCTGGTTTTGAGGAGTTCGGTCTTGGAGTTTTGGTGAACCATTGCATGGGGCACCAGGTTGCTGGGGGTTTTGGGCATGGGGGCCATGATTCCTTATGATATCCTGTAGCTAGGGAGTTGGACAGGATGCTCCTAGCTGGCTAGGTGGTTAGTCGGTTTGGGTAGGGTTTGGTCAAGAAGCAGGCTGGGCAAAACAGCAAGGAGGAGAACCAGATAAGCGAGAATTTAGCATCAAGCAGAGGTATTTTTATTTCTGAATTTGATGAGTTATGTGATGATTATGTAATCTATTTCATGACGTGGTTAAATTTAATTTTCTACTGAATATTATATGCTTTTACGATGATTAATGAATTACTTACGCATTGAAAGAAATTTATGTTTAATTGTACAAAATTTGTAGGCTTACTTAATTAATTGAGGTCACTACAGACCACCATTTGCCACTTATAAACGTGACTGATTTTGTTGTTTAATACGACCACAATTTTTCTTTAAAATTCTTGCCTAAGCTTGCTGTAATTACCATGATTTATTACCATGGATTTTACCTCCTTACTGTTACTTCCTTAATGCCCACGTTTTTCCATTATGGTGTAGTGTATTGGTGTCTGGTTGACTGCGTTGATGGTTAGTGGATATGATTTTTCCTTTAAAGGCGGATTGAGACGTGTTGTTGCATGGATACATTTTCCTTTAATTTGTTGAGTTTGTTGTCAACTAGGAACGTTTTCCATTAAGTTTGTTTACTGCATTTTTCTAACGTGGGAACAACGTTTTTCCTTAGATTTGATGACTGCATTTTTCCAGTTATTCACCCCGAATTTGGTTTTTATTGTGGATTGTGGTTGCATTCAAATGGCCACGAGTTTGCTTAATTGTTGATTGTGCCTCTTAAGCTCGAAAAGACAATATTTCTAGACAATTAACTCAGCATTCATACTCCTAAGCTATACCTTTACCTAGCAGTGCGTCTAGTTGGCATAGTTGGATTGGAACAACTTTCCTCCCCTTTTTTAGCAGTATTGAGTATTTTTATAGGATTTTTGCATTTGCATCGAATATAGTGTTTGGTTCTGAGTGACTTTAATTAAGATCAGGTCCTGTAATTAATCCCTTTAGACGATTCTGACAGTAATCTCTTTTAACAGTTATGACAAAAAAATCTTAAGAAAGACATATGGTAGTAAATCTAATTTTAGGTACATGGCCTTAGTATCTCATTGAATGTGTATGGATTTGTGGCATTGAGACTTCTTAGAAAATTCCTTTAGTGTTTGTAGACAACTGTCATTTTTGTATAGTTAGTAAAGATAGACACATGTGGTAATTTATTGAGTTAATAAATGTTTCAATGTTACTTTATGCTTGATGTAGTTAATGTTGTTATTGCTATATTAATTGTTAGGTAATTGTCATGTTAAATGCCTTGTTATTGCTAAATTAATTGTTATAATGTTAGAATTCTACAGTAAGATTGTTACTGTTGTTATTTAAGTTAATGGCTAGTTGGATGGATATTGGGAATATAGAATTGTCCATTTGGGTTGTGTTAATGATTAAAATTTGATTGGTGAAGTAAAGAGTGGATTGCAAATTTTAGACTTGCTAAATTGAATTATAATTGAGTTCTAGTATTGATTACTTAGACTTGCTAGATAGATTGCATTAATGTTAAATTAGTGGGTGCACTAATGACTAATTGTAATTTAGACGTGCCCCATTTAGAATGGTATCCCAAGTTAAAATAGATTGTAATCATTGACTATTTTGACTGGGTGATTGGTTGGGTCGTGGACGATGTCGAATATTGTCTTGCGTCATCACTGGTCTTCGTCCTCTAGCGTTTCTTCCACCTATTGTTGGGGTATGGGTGTGGTTTTCCCTTCGGTATTCCGTTTCTATCATGTCGGATTGTCTAGAGTCCTCGATCCAGATGGGATGTGTGGTGCCAAGGTTGTTGACGCGTCTATCACCTGGGGATAGCATGATCCCTGATGAGGGGATCATGGCATGCCCTATTGGATAGCGGTGAGCAAGAACCTGGCGGAGTCGATGCACATTGTGTGAGTGTTGATGAGCATGGTAAGTTTCCTGGGAGCATGGGTGGAATGCCTTCATGAGTTTGGTTCACGCACCTTGAGGTTCTAGTCTTGATCGTAAATGTCATCGTGTCGGGAAGGGGAAGTTCTCCCTTAGCTTGTAGGGATTTCTTGTTTGCATCGGGTGGGTAATCGTTCCTCCTTGTTATTTTGTGCATGTTTTCACAATTTCCCTTATGCCTATGTGTGGTGTCATAGCATCTTGTTTCCTGGGTTGCGTGCTTCTGTTCATTGTTTGTGGTGTGGTTAAACTATTGTCATTGTTGCCTTCTTGCGTCTTAATTAAAAAAAAAAAAATTATGCTTCGCTTGTTGTCGTAATGAAGGGGACGTTACATAAATCTGGATGCGCTACTCACAATCGCTAGAATATGGATTACAATGAGGCTCTAAAGGAATTTTTAACATAAAGAAAATCCATAACCCTAACCCCGGAAGATGAAAATCCAACAGTTTTGTGGACCTTGTTTTGGGTAGTTTGGTGTATCAACT
This sequence comes from Picea glauca, assembly GCA_000966675.3. Lineage (NCBI taxonomy): Eukaryota > Viridiplantae > Streptophyta > Pinopsida > Pinales > Pinaceae > Picea > Picea glauca. The sequence continues at coordinate 20,419 of JZKD02S2114049.1, read as the reverse complement.
TCCCAAGGGTATAACTTTGTCATATGAACTCGATTTGGGGCACACGATAGATAGTTGGAAAGGTCTACCCAGGATAACTACACATGTTTATGCCAGAATTGACTTCGTCTACAATATGACTATGGAAATCCATAAAAATGTTGTTTTGGGCCTCAAAACAGCCTCGAAAGTCAGGGACTCAAAAACTAGGAACAAAACTACTAAATTGAAACTACCAAAATTAGATAGTTGGAATAGGTGGGTGGCCACCGATATCCACCTAGATTAATCCTTCCTCCTTAAGAAAATATGGTCTCCAATGTGTTGATTTCTCAGGGGAGAGAGGAAAGCGATTGTTGTAATTGAATCTTGGTGTGTTGCTTGCCTTGCCAGAAATGTTGTGATGTGGAAGGTTGTCACGAACCTATTGTTGGCAGGGTTGAATATGTTCAATCAGTTGGGCTACATGAGATGTATGTGTGAAAAATGAATCTTTGTGTTTTTTTGTTGTCTTGTTGACCTGCCTTTGTTGGATAGAAGGTGCTTGGGTTGAGGTTGTAGTGGTTGCAGTATCCTTCTGTTCACCTTTCAAATAGATTGTGAAGAAGCTACATTTTTTAGTATGAGATACTACCTAGCGGCATTGTTTAGGTGGGACAATAGTTGGAACTACCTATGGTATCATGTATAGATGACCCCTCAGAGTAACAATGACACTACAGGGTCGAGACTCATAGATAGCATGGTGATTACACATATATGGTTATCCCAAGAGAATGTCACAAACATCCACCAAGGAAGCATCACATAATACCTCATCCTTGAAGGTATGGATGTCGTATGACAATAGACACTGCTGGATGACACAAAGATATCATCCCTGGCGAAGCCACCCAATGTTGTATTGTCACGAGTGTGGTGTTGTCAACAATCCCAACTGTTTGATGACATATACTAAGATGAGGTTCTTCTGGCTTCCACTATCAATAATAAAATGAAGTGATGTCCTCTTCACCCGCATCCATGAATTAAAAAGGCACTCCCCCTCTTTAGGATCTGTTTGTTCTTCTAGTTTAACTGCTGTTCTTGCGACAATAGTAGTAGGATCTTTGTCAATGATCTTTCTTTTAGCGATATTTTATTAATCAGGTTCTGAATCAGGGTTCGACATATTGTCTTTGATCTCGGCCACCAATGATGTTTTTGAGAGACATTCATCGGTGTTTTGCCAAGGGATTTTGTGGAAATCGCACCATTTTCCAGTGTCCTTCACCCTTTCATGACCATTATTTTTGTGTGGCTTGGACTGGTTTTCATGAGGTTGTTTGTTAGGATCGTCTTTATCATACTTTGGTTTTTTCGTATTTGCAAACCCAAACACTCATTTGTTCTGGTGCTTACATTTCTACTCAGTTTTAGAAACATATCGATAAGAAACACCGAGTGATGAGATGTCCAAAAAATACATTTAAGTTTTGATGTATATGTGTAGAGCCCCACGGTATTTTAGAATCGAATTTTGTTCAGAGTCTTTGATACCTATTTTGGTTTGAAAGGTATGGAAGGTATTGGTGAACTCTGGAACTACTTGGCCCCTTTCTTTCTGCAGTGTGGTGCATATCATATAATGATACTGATAGTTTCCAACATGGTAATATTGTTCCTTTACCGCATCCACAAAACAATCTGAGGTGGGCTCGAACCCATATATTCGAGACTCCTCTATGGAATTTTTCTCCCAGTAATTTTCCCCACAATATTTGACATGGGGGAGGGCCTTAATGAATGTGAAGAGGATATTTTCCTTGTCAGAGAAATTATGAATAGAGAAATAACCTTCTATAATATTTACCCATTTTTCTAGGGCATCGAGATCTATCTGTCCTTCAAATATGGTAATATCAAAATTAACTTGTACCCTGAAAGGTGAGGTACCTCCAAAGTGGCTTCTTAATGAAGACACACATGTTGTTATCGGGAAGAATTGTAGGATGTTGGAAAAATTCTCCATCATTTTGTCCCTCTATCGAGTGAGAGCTTGCTCAAGCAACATATTAATATAATCGTCTTCTATGCTATTTTTATTTTATTTTTCCATATTAATCTCCTATACTCAGACCTCGTCCGAGACATGCACTAAAAAATGATCAAGAGCAGCCTGCTCTGATACAATAGATCCAGACTATTTTCGGCCCAAAATGAGAGTGGAGATATAATAAATAAATGTACAGAGATATCTCATATATCCAATAATATAACATAAATGTATCAGAAATGCAACCATAAACATAGAGATACAGTAATACAATTTTTTTATTAATTAACAAAAATGTACAAAGACTATAAAAATACAGAGTGATAGACTCGCTAGAATGGTGACAACTTATCTTTGAGAAGATATGTGATGGATACTCACATTCACCAACAAATGGGTTACAATGAGTCTCTAAAGGACTTAGTAACATAAAGAAAATCCAAAATCCTAACCGCAAAAGATGAAAAGGCAACATTTTTGTGGACCTCGTTTTGGGTAGTTTGGTGTATCAACTTCCCAGGGGCGTAACTTTGGCATACAATCTCCATTTGGGGCCCACGATAGCTTGTTGGAAAGGTATTCTAGAGGAATAAACATGATGTTGTCAAACTTGACTACATCTACATTTAGACTGTGGTGAGCCCTAAAAATGTTGTTTAGGGCCTCAAAACGGCCCTGGAAGTCAGGGACTCGAAAAATAGGAACAAAACTGCCAAACTCAAACTAGCAGTTGGAATAGGCAGGTGGCCACTGATATCCATCTGGATCACTCTCTCTCACATTCTTACTTATCTTTCCACAGTCCTATGGCGAGGCTACTGGAAATCCACCATGAAGGAGGAGTACAACTCCCTCCTTGAGAACTAGACTTGGGATATAGTTCCCCTTCCTTCAGGAAGGAGCCTTTTCAAGTGCAGATGGGTCTACAGGACTAAGAGAGAAATGGACGAAGAAGTTAACAAATACAAATCGAGGCTAGTTTCCAAAGGATTTCAACAAGTGCACAACATTGACTATGATGAGACCTTTGCTCCAGTAGCGAATATGGATTCCATAGGTTTGTAACTTTCCATTTTGGAAGAGAAGGATGGGAATTCCATCAAATGGACATGAAGAATGCATTTCTTCACGACGATATATTTAAAGAGTTCTATATGGAGCAACCCCGGGGATTTATGGAGGATTCATCTTTGGTATGTCAAATGAAGAAGTCTCATTATGGCCTCAAGGACGCCTCAACGACATGTTATTCCAAGATAGACTCCTACCTATTGTCACATAACCTTGTAAATTGTAAGTCAGACCTGAATGTTTACATGCTCAGGATGGATGATTCACTTCTACTCCTACTTATGTATGTTGATGATTTGTTGATCATTGGTTTCTCGACTTCACAAATTGTTGTTGTTAAGAGGATTTTTCATGATAGGTTCTTGATGATGGACATGGCTCTGCTATATTTCTTCCTTGGAGTTGAGATTAGTCAAGATGCATCATGCATCAAACTATATTAGGATAAGTATGCACGAGATCTCCTTAAGCAATTTCACATGATAGACTGAAAGTCTGCCTTGAGTCCTTTCCTATCAGGAGTCATACTTGAGGATGGCGGGGACACTCCACTGGTTGAAAACACACTATGCATAAAGCTAGTGGAGATGTTTATGTATCTCATAAAGTCCAGACCAAACCTCTCCTTTGTAGTTGGACCAGTCTCCAAGTTCATGCAGGAGCTGCATGACCTATATTGGAAGGATGTAAAATGTATCCTTCGATACATATAGGGAACCATCACCTTTGGGATTCATTATGCAACAGACTCTACATTGGACCTCATTGGGTTCACTGATTTTAATTGAAACGACAATAGAATTGATCACAAGTCCACATCTGGTTACTCACTTAGTATTGATTTTGGGCCTATCTATTGGTCGAGAAATAAGGAGGATGTTATTTATCTATCCTCAGTTGAGGAAGAGTATAGAGGGGTAGTTAACATAACCATTTTGGCTATGTGGCTACCAGATTTTATCACTAAGTTGGCAATTTAGTTTCATCGACTGATCACCATCTTGTGTGACAACGAGAGCACTCAGAAGTTCTGCAGAGATCTATTTCAGAGCCAACAGAAGGAGCACATCGAGATCCACATGCACTACATACAAGACTTAGTACATTAGGGGATCATCAACCTGCATTTCTTTCCTTCAACAGAAGAAATTACATACATCTTCACCAAGACCTTCACTGAGAACAAGTTCCATTCTCTGCGCAGTCGTCTTGGAGTGAAGGACATAGTTTCCTAGAAACTGTGAGTTCTTCTTTTTACATACATTGTACCTTCAGGGGTAGTTTTTCCCATGAGGTTTTCCCTCTCTCCTCTTTTATTCCAGTGCATATTTTGTATTTGGGTACCTATCATGGCCTCGCTATGGGGAACCATTCTTTATTTTTACCATAGTAATATTCATGGGGGGTGTTGGAGATACTCCACACACACCTATGATTTCTTTTTCCTAAGGTTTTAACTATGTTTATTATTCATTATTCAGTCTCCTATAGTTTAGAGAGAATATTCCTCTAAGAGAATATTCTCTTTAGTTCACACTTCAGTTTGATCGGTTGAGTGGAGTCTAGATGCCACATTGGGATTATCACCATGCAACATTTGGATCATCATCAAGTAATGTGTGTTGTCTTTGTTATTATCACCATACTATAGAATTACTCATGATTCCCTGATCTCCTACTCACTTCACTTTTCTTTCAGTTATTTAACTCAAGACTGATAGACTAGTCAACTTAGACTAGGTGGTAGTTCACTCCCGTAACTACCCGAGAGACTAGACTAGGTGGTACTTTACCTCCGTAATTGCTAGTGTGTATCCATACCAGTCTATGACACCACTACGATGCATTGGATTCTCCTACAGTTCACATTAGTTGATTTATACATAGTATATAATGTGTAAATTATCATTCATTCATTTGGTTAATGAGAATTCTTCCATTCTTTCTCTCATGTTTCTCTCTTCTCATATTTTCTCTACAAATTGTGTATGTCATTCACTATCTACATATTTTATGTGCAGGTTCAACACATTTACAATTATGGATTTGTGTATTCAAAGTCTCCGTACATACTTCAACACTCATCACAAAATCTTTGATGAGGAGAAGATTCAAATTGCTAGGTTACAAATGGAAGTTGTTTCCTAGGCCTGGTGGGATACTCAACCAATTGGTATCCAAGTCATTATGGATTTCTAGGAATCTTCCTCATCTTCTACTCCTCCTATTACCACTTAGGAATATCTCTCTCAAGTTCTCTTTAACATATTCTATCCTCCTGACTATCGTGAGAATCTTTCGGATCGCTGGTTGCATCTTTGCCAATTCTCAGCCTAGTTCATGCAACAATACATTGAAATATTAACCATGCTCCACATCCAACCTTGTATTTAGGACTCTGAGTAGGTACTCATAGTAAATTTTAATAGTGGTTTATTGATTTTTTTATGCACGGATGTCGATCTTTTTTACACTAGTTATTTGGATAAGGATTTATCTCATGCTCTAGTAGTTGAGTGTAAGATATCCCCTTGCTTCAAATCCCTTCAGTCTCATACTAACTCCTCGTCTGAGGCATCCTCCCCAAAATATACCCCCTCTGTAACAACCCTAGTTGAATATATGCTTAGGGATCATTAAGTAAAAAATTATTAGGTAATTATTTTTTCCTAACATGTTATTAACTAAACAAAGATTGGTATAATGATATTAAATAAATATTAATTAATTAAATAAATATTAATTAATTAATTAATTAAATATTAATTAATTAATTAAATATTAATTAATTAATTAATGGTTATAATTTTGATTAATTAATTAATTAATTAATTACCTATTACATTCAATGACATGGGTATTAAATTTAAAAGGGTTAATAAATTTTATTGTTTAAATTAAAGGATTACGTATACGGAGGGGATAAGTAGCATTAATAATCGAATAAAACATTAATAATCGGCTAAGGAGCATTAATAAATGGATAATACAATGAATGTGGGGATAATGAAAGGGGATGGAGGCATATGAGGGGGAGGCTTACGGAAGGAGGGGGGATGATTTTTGGAGGGTTCTCTTGTATTTGCTGGGAGGAGAATTTGAGTTCTGCAGTCAGGAAGGATCAATACAGGGGGCACCGGTTTGCTGGGGATTTTGGGCACGGGGGCCAGGATTCCTTACGGTATCCTGGAGCTAGGGAGCCACACAGGCTCTGTTCCTAGTTGGCAGGGAGGAAAACTCGGTTTTGGGGCAYAGTTTGGTCAAAGCAATAGGCTGGGCAAAGCAGCAGGGAAAAGCAGTAGGGAGGACATTCAKAGGTCRGGAATTTAGCATCACACAAAAGTATTTTTAGGTACGCATTCTCATGAATATGTAATGGTTATTTAAAATTATTAGCATGCTGTTATTTAGATTTMTGYTGCTTATATGAATTTCTTCTACTTATATGATGAATGAACGAGATTAATTAGAAGTAWTTTTTATCTGTTTAAATTTATGAGTATTTTTAGGCTTAATTTAAAATTAGGTTCTTACATAATGGTATCAGAGCCCTGGTTCAAAATCTGGAACCAAGGGCCTACCTACCTACCTACCYRCCTACCCAATTTAGAAATGGAATTGTACCMACCCAGAAATTAGATAAATCGGGGCCTGAGGGCCAAGTTCCAGCTCCAMGTTCGAGCACCACCTCCACCTAACCTGTAAGCCAAGTATACATTGATTTTAAGTATATATATTCATTAATAGGATGTATTAATGTTAAAATTTTAACTACTTCTTAGTATTATTTTTATAAGAAATTGTTAAACTATAAACCAGACACTTTAACCACTTTTCCATTTTTGTAAAATTYATTATAATTGCGCATAAAAATAAATAAATATATAATTAGATTTTTTTTCAAAACTCCTTTTGCATTCGTCTATTCTTATTCATAYAAACTCCTCTATCTACATCAACAACAAATGGTCAAACTTTGCAGTTAAGTCGGGAAACTAGGATTGGAATTATGCTAGACAATTTACATATAAATCTTCAAAAAAAAAAAATTAAACAAAAACATTAAAAAAATGAGAGTATGTTGGACACAATTTATACCCAAATCTCCAAAAATTAAACAAAGAAGTATTTTAGTCTTTAAATCCATGTGAACACGTTACAATATGAGACTGTGGTCGTCGTGATAAGGAAAGGAGGTGGTCTTTGAAAGGAAGGAGCCCATGGGCCTATTCTTGCACCACATAGCCCGAACGTAGCACCCAACCATGGCCGAGGAGTTGTACAAACATCATACAAAACTTTAGCATTTAGAACAAACAAAATATTATACTCAATCTGAACTGTTAAAATGCCATAATGCTGCTAGATGTTGATTGTTGCCTTCTCATCCACCTGATTTAGTTTTACAACATATTTCCAATGTGTGAAATCAATGTTTTCAGAAAAATTGCTTCACACCTCAAGTAGTTCTTTTCTGTAAGAATTGTTTTATTAACATAAGAATGTCTGCATATATAACTCATATGAAAGGCACAATTATGATATAACTAGCATAATGTCTTCTTCTCAGACCCCACACCAGCAAAAAAAGTTGCATGGGCTCTAGAAAATACATAGTATGTAGAGAAATCTTCTTATTGGCATTCATTCATTCAATATTACACTTATGACCTGGAACTAGCTCGTCCACTTGCCCACTGCCCTCCTAGCTATGCAAAAACTGCCTGACTGGCACACCAATGCTATAAGTTCAATCCTTACCTCCGAAGTGCCTGCATAGCTACATCAAGATGCTGGAACACATGTTGAAATGGAACCTGATCAAAGTATCGGGTGAATTTCGTGACTTTTATATCAAATTTGAAGCAAGCATAACCTGAAGAAAAATCTAAAATTCTATGATTCTAAAGCTAACGACAACTGAAAGATGTATCATACTCACAAACACAAAACAATTTTTTTTTATCAAAAAAAAATTAATAAAACCAAAAAAGAAATGTATTGGGTACAGGCCAATTCTCTAAGCCCAACGACCAAGCACTAAATACGCGACCCAACATCTACAAGTCATGCAACACATAGGGCAGCGCAGTAAGGGGTCTTTGCGCTATCAAAATGTATTGGGTACAGGCCAATTCTCTAAGCCCAATGACCAAGCACTAAGTACTGAGAAGAGGAGCCCATAATGGGCATAGGTTACTCGATGCCAATAGCCAACGCAGAGCACCGAGATCTCCCCTATCACAGAGTTGATGGACATGGGCCATTTGGAGCACGAGGTCAAAAGAAATGGAGGATTCAAACTTCCACGAAGACTTGGAAACCCACCTCAGAAACACCGATGTATTGTCAAAATTTCCAAAGTAAATATCACTTCAACACTCACTGCAAATTCTGCAATTTTTGCTGAATATAGGTATCCTGGAGCTATCAGGCGAAGAAATGCATTGCGTCCAAAACTATAAAAAAAAAACATTACAGAAACCCAAAATTATTATTTACAAGCACTAGAATGCTAGACAAGCTGACGAGAAATACATTATACGATCTCTGGCAAAGCTTTTCAAACAAGTAACTGAGATCCACATTACCAACAACAAATATGATATTTCCAGGTGGCGGCATATCCATCGCCCAGAGAAGAACATCCGCCATCACCATTTTCTCTATTTTACTATAATTGCCTGCAATTCATAACCTAAAGAATGTCTTAAGCCATAATATACTGTAAAAATATCAATGGACAAATGCTGCAAACTTTGAGATAATTTGACAAAAGATTCATATGAAATCGCAGTGTTGTTATGCCAAAAGAAATACCTAACCCGAAAACATAACAAATTAAGTTCAATAATTCACCAGAAAACACTGAAACATTAAGTCGTTGAGGGGTTTGAAGAAAGGGTAATATGAGAAGCGTGGCCAACAAATGTGGTGTTTACCAGGAGGGGCCAAGATAAGAGCCCAAGGGCCCATTATATATTCACTACGCAACAAAAAAGATTAAACAGACATCGATCAAAACCAAGCCATTTCACGACCACACTAGCGCTGCAAAAACAATAAGAATTTTTTTTTAATTAAAAAAAAAAAAGCAAACACAGGATAGCAACGAAAATGATCTGAGGTTCAAGGGTTTTGAGCCCACTACCAACCCACATAATAAACACCATGATAAATAGCCCACGACCATTACCAGAGCTCCAGCCATTTCTAGAGCTCCGTCGCAGTTGCAGAGCCGGAGAAGCTCAGGGTGTGTTCACAATTGCAAATGAAACAAGCTACAGGACAATTAGGGTTAGGGGTATTGAGATAAGTGCGTTTAGGGTTTAGGGCATGTGGGCCTTATGCGAGGACCCACGATGCCGTATGGAATTTTTTTTTTTTTTTTATTATTCTTTAGTAATATTTATTTTATTTTATTTGATATTTTATTGTTTGATTTAAATTAAGTTTTTAAATTATTTCTAAATTTAAATTTCAATGTTTTAAATTGTTAATTTTTTTTAATTATTAAAAATAATAATAATAATAATAATAATAATAATAATAATATATATACATATATTTAAATATATGCAGCAAATTAAAACTAAGTATAGTAAATTAATTAAAAGTAATTATCATTAATTT
>JZKD02S2114027.1:23177-35016 GCA_000966675.3 Picea glauca | reverse complement strand
AGAATTGGGGAGTTGGAGCTTCCCTCAGGTTGTAGCCTTAGAAACTAGGGGGTTGGAGCCTCCTTCCAGTTGCAACTGGAAAAAAAATGAAGTTGGTGCTTCCAATGAATGTAATTCTTTAAGACATATAAGAAAAATCATTCTGTGGTTTTCTCCCGATTTGGGTTTCCATGTAAAACACTGGTGTACTATGTATGTGTGTGATTGTTAATTTCTTATTGCTCATTATTGGATAATAATTATACATTGATATAACACTTGGATTATTTGAATAAAAATGATTATAATTACTCTATTACTGATTCACCCCCCCTCCCAGTAATCCAACAATTGGAATCAGAGCAGGTTCCTTCAGAAATAAGTTTAACCACTGAAAGGTGGATCATGGAGAGTACAAGCTTGTATAAAAATGGAATACCACAGTTTGATGGAAAAAAGTATTATTTTTGGAACATAAGGATGAAGACATATATATAGGCACAAGGATTTCACATTTGGCAATTAATTGTATATGGATACACAACACCAACGGTTCCACCAACAAATGACAAAGTAGTGAAACTCGTGGAGAACAATTCCAAAGCCAAAAATGCACTTTTGAATGGTCTCATTGATACGATATTCACCAAAGTTGCACGTTGTAAATCTGCTAAAGCGATTTGGGACAAGCTTCAAAATATTTATGAAGGAGATACAAAATTCAAAGCAACAAAGATTCAAACTTACAGAGGTCAGTTCGCACAACCAAAAATGAAGGAAGATGAGAATATTGCATCCTACTTCTTACAAGTCGATGAAACAATGAATGCAATCATAGGATTGGGAGAAGAAATTGAAGAATCTGTAGTTGTTCAAAATGTACTAAGATCTCTTCCTATGAGATTTAACCCTAAGATATCAATACTAGAATAAAGATCAAATCTAAACTCAATCAGCATGGATGAACTGCATGGAATCTTCACAACATATGAAATGAGAACTAAACAATAAAATCCATATGTAAAAGAAGCAGCCTTCAAAGAATCCAAAAGATCAAATCAAATTAAAAAGGAACAAGAAGAATATAGAAGCAGCAGTGATGTCTCAGAAGATGATGAAGAAGTGGCCAATCATCAAAAGACTGAACAAGGGAACAAACGGTAGGTATAGAGGTAAGATTCCTTTAATTTGTTTTAATTGTGATGGTATTGGTCATTTTGCTAACAAATTTACTCATAAGAAAAAGAGAAATGATGAAGGTTACTCAAAAGGAAAACGAACTACAAAGAAAGTTTTCAAGAAAAGATTATGCACCAAAGAAGACATCTCATCACCAGATGAAGATGAAGTTAGTGACAGTGAGACAGGAAGAGTTCTATTCATGGCAGTAAAAGACTCTGACAAAGAAGACTCTGAAGAATAATATGAAGAAGCCGAAGAAGAATTTGAAGAATTCAAAGAAGAAATTGAAGAAGCAGAAGTTGACTATCGAGAATAATTAATGTGTTCCATAGAAGTTATCATAAGAGAAAACAAGAAAAACAAGAAACTACAAGCAGAACTAGACAAGAAAAAGGATACTCGAGAACTAGAACAAATGATCACAAAATTGAAGGTTCAAATAGAAGAAGATAAAAGAATTGATGAAGCACTGAAAGAAAAGATAGAAGAAAAGGACGAGATCATTGGAAACTTGGAAGCATAGATTGTCGCACTAAGAAAGGATATTCAAAAGAAAAATATGTAGAATACCTCAAAAGTTCTGGATGAAATTATCAGTAGTAACAAATCTCATCTTGACAAGTCCGGACTTGGATACAATCAGAATTAAAAGGGATCAAGCTCCAAAACAACAGAGCAAGAAACATATCCAAAAATTTATGCAGAAACAATTAAAAGGGATAGGAAGATATATAAGGAAGATTACAGGGACACTCCTCCACCAATAAGATTCAGATTTTAGAATCAACAACAAATAGATAGGACTCAAGAAGAAGAAGGATTCATAAGAGCACCGCCTTTCAGAATATCACCAACTACAAGGTATCAAACTATATTTTTTGGTTTATGTTATGCATGCAATAATTTTGGACATAAAGTTGTGAATTTCACAGCTAACAATAGGAACAATAACAACTTTGAGAGTCATACACAAAGGGGTTATTCAACAAGACTTAGTGAAACACAAAGAAGAAGTTACAACAGGTTTGAATCTTTGAGCACTGAAGTGGAATGTTACAAATGTAACAATTTTGGACACGTGGAAAAATATTGTAGAATGAAAGTCCTTTTTAAAGAACCTCAAAAGAATAACAACAACCATAGACAGGAACCTCAGAAAACAACATGGATAAGAAAGCAAGATCAGTATAGCAATGAATAATGCACAATTTCTCTAACAGCTAAGCAGAAGAAACACGGTTGGTATGTTGACACTGGATGTTCAAAACACATGAAAGGTAATAGAGACAAGTTTCTTACATTACGAAAGGAAAGAGATGGATCAGTCTCCTTCAGAAATGATGATTCAGCCAAAATCATTGGAAAAGGCACAGTCCGAATTGGGAAAAAGAATGAAAAGGTAGAAAATGTTATACTAGTAGAAGATATGAAACATAATCTTCTAAGTGTGAGTCAAATGTGTGACCAAGGTCATAAAGTTACTTTCGATTCACACAAGTGTGAGATAAGAAAATAAGGTTCAGGGAAATTGGTCACTATAGCTGCAAGAAATTCAAGCAACATATATGTGTTAAGTGAAATTGGAAATGAAAAGTGTTGTCTAGGAAAGGAATATGAAAGTTGTCTATGGCACAAAAGAATGGGGCACATACATTTTGATAACCTTGTCAAAGTCAGCAAAAGTGAATCAATCAAAGAAATTCCCTAGATCACGAAACCAACCAACACTTTATGCAAGCATTGTCAACAAGGAAAGCAAACAAAGACCAGGTTTAAATCAAGGGAATATTCAACGACATGACCACTGGAAATTGTGCATACTAATCTAGTTGGACCAACTAAAACAAAGGTCTTAAAAGGTGAGAAATACTTCATGTTATTAGTTGATGATTATACAAGAATGACTGCAGTTTGTTTTCTCAAGAATAAGCTAGAAGCTTTTGAAAACTTCAATATCTACAAGGAAATGGTTGAAAATGAAATGGATTCAAAAATCAAATGCTTGAGATCTGATAATGGAGGAGAATTCACCTCAAAGGAATTTATGGACTACTGCAACAATCATGGAATAAAAAGACAATTCTTCATTGCTAGGACACCTCAACAGAATGGAGTTGTTGAAAGAAAGAACATGACAGTACAAGAAATGGCTCGAACAATGTTAATGGATTCGAAATTGACAGATATTTCTTGGACACAGGAAGTGCATACAACAATTTAGATTCAAAACAAAGTAATGCACAGAAACAACACTGACAAAACTCCTTACGAACTATGGAAAGGAAGACCGACAAACGTAAATCACTTTAGAGTTTTTGGAAGCAAATGCTATATCAAAAGAGAAGATCGTAGAATGGGAAAGTTTGATTCTCGTGTGGAAAAATGAGTACTTGTTGGTTACTCAAGTACAAGGAAAGCATACAAGTGTTACAATCTAATATTGAACAAAGTTGTGGAAAGCATCAACGTAATAATTGATGAAACAGGCAGATCAAAATCAAAGGAAGAAAATGAATCAATGAAACAACCCTTAGAAGAAGAAGTAGAAGATGAAAAATAAGTAGAAGAGGAAGATGAAGAGAATCCAACAGAAGCAGAAGAGAAATTTCAACAAGTGTCTCCAAAGACACCTAGTAAAAGAGTATAGAAGAATCATCCTTCAGATCAGATTATTGGAAACAAAGATGCAGGATTTAAGACTAGAAGAAGAATTTGTTCACTAGGATAAACACACCTAGAACTCTTATCTACAATTGAAGCAAACGGGTTTGAAGAATCCAACAAGGATGAATCTTGGAATAAGGCCATGGATGAAGAATTGGATCAAATAGAGAAAAATGATACTTGGGAACTGGTTCCAAGACCAAAGAATAAGAATGTGATCGTCACAAAGTGGGTCTTCAGGAATACATTGAATGAAGATGGACAGGTTACGAGGAACAAAGCTAGATTGGTATGTAAAGGATATGCACCATTTGAAGGAATTGACTTTGAAGAGACAATTTCCCCAGTTATCAGAATGGAAGCAATATGTTTGATTTTAGCTTATGCATGCTCCAAAAATATTAAAATGTATCAAATGGACGTAAAATCATCTTTTCTCAATGGGGAACTTGAAGAAGAATTCTACATTGAACAATGAGAAGGATTTCATTTGTCAGAAAAAACAGATTATGTCTGTAAATTAAATAAGGCCTTGTATGGTCTAAAACAGGCTCCTAGAACATGGTACTCTAGAATGGATAAGTATCTACAGCAGGCAGGGTTCAGAAAAGGAAGTGCAGACAACAACCTCTACATCAAGGTAAGTCAAGGTAATATTTTATTAATTGAAGTTTTTGTTGATGATATTATTTTTGGTAGTGATGATGACAGGTTAAGCCAGAAATTTGCAAAAGACATGCATAATGAATTTGAAATGTCGTTACTTGGAGAATCATCCTTCTTTCTGGGACTTCAGATACGCCAAAGCAACCAAGGAATTTTTATTTCTCAAACCAAGTGTTAGCACATATTCTTCCAGGGGAGTGTTTTCCCTTCTGTTTCGGCCCTTGGATGACCAAGTGCGAAGAAGGGGGGCTTAAAAAACCCCACAAATGTGTTTCAACCAAAGTCGGGGAGCGTTCTGCTAAGGCACGCATGTATCGGGACTAGGGAGAGTGCCACTTCAAGAATTTTGAATTTGAGAAGGGCGTGAAGGAGATCTAGGCCATCCAACCAAAGGGACATGTGGCGCGCGATTGGCATTTTGTGGTTTCACGAGGTGGAGTGATCAAGGAACATAGTTTTAAAACTCGCNTTGCTAGGACACCTCAACAGAATGGAGTTGTTGAAAGAAAGAACATGACAGTACAAGAAATGGCTCGAACAATGTTAATGGATTCGAAATTGACAGATATTTCTTGGACACAGGAAGTGCATACAACAATTTAGATTCAAAACAAAGTAATGCACAGAAACAACACTGACAAAACTCCTTACGAACTATGGAAAGGAAGACCGACAAACGTAAATCACTTTAGAGTTTTTGGAAGCAAATGCTATATCAAAAGAGAAGATCGTAGAATGGGAAAGTTTGATTCTCGTGTGGAAAAATGAGTACTTGTTGGTTACTCAAGTACAAGGAAAGCATACAAGTGTTACAATCTAATATTGAACAAAGTTGTGGAAAGCATCAACGTAATAATTGATGAAACAGGCAGATCAAAATCAAAGGAAGAAAATGAATCAATGAAACAACCCTTAGAAGAAGAAGTAGAAGATGAAAAATAAGTAGAAGAGGAAGATGAAGAGAATCCAACAGAAGCAGAAGAGAAATTTCAACAAGTGTCTCCAAAGACACCTAGTAAAAGAGTATAGAAGAATCATCCTTCAGATCAGATTATTGGAAACAAAGATGCAGGATTTAAGACTAGAAGAAGAATTTGTTCACTAGGATAAACACACCTAGAACTCTTATCTACAATTGAAGCAAACGGGTTTGAAGAATCCAACAAGGATGAATCTTGGAATAAGGCCATGGATGAAGAATTGGATCAAATAGAGAAAAATGATACTTGGGAACTGGTTCCAAGACCAAAGAATAAGAATGTGATCGTCACAAAGTGGGTCTTCAGGAATACATTGAATGAAGATGGACAGGTTATGAGGAACAAAGCTAGATTGGTATGTAAAGGATATGCACCATTTGAAGGAATCGACTTTGAAGAGACAATTTCCCCAGTTATCAGAATGGAAGCAATATGTTTGATTTTATCTTATGCATGCTCCAAAAATATTAAAATGTATCAAATGGACGTAAAATCATCTTTTCTCAATGGGGAACTTGGAGAAGAAGTCTACATTGAACAATGAGAAGGATTTCATTTGTTAGAAAAAACAGATTATGTCTGTAAATTAAATAAGGCCTTGTATGGTCTAAAACAGGCTCCTAGAACATGGTACTCTAGAATGGATAAGTATCTACAGCAGGTAGGGTTCAGAAAAGGAAGTGCAGACAACAACCTCTACATCAAGGTAAGTCAAGGTAATATTTTATTAATTGAAGTTTTTGTTGATGATATTATTTTTGGTAGTGATGATGACAGGTTAAGCCAGAAATTTGCAAAAGACATGCATAATGAATTTGAAATGTCGTTACTTGGAGAATCATCCTTCTTTCTGGGACTTCAGATACGCCAAAGCAACCAAGGAATTTTTATTTCTCAAACCAAGTGTTAGCACATATTCTTCCAGGGGAGTGTTTTCCCTTCTGTTTCGGCCCTTGGATGACCAAGTGCGAAGAAGGGGGGCTTAAAAAACCCCACAAATGTGTTTCAACCAAAGTCGGGGAGCGTTCTGCTAAGGCACGCATGTATCGGGACTAGGGAGAGTGCCACTTCAAGAATTTTGAATTTGAGAAGGGCGTGAAGGAGATCTAGGCCATCCAACCAAAGGGACATGTGGCGCGCGATTGGCATTTTGTGGTTTCACGAGGTGGAGTGATCAAGGAACATAGTTTTAAAACTCGCGAAATGCGAAATGATCTGAGTCGTCCTTCTCCGCAGGATGTGTGGCACACGATTAAGCATTTTGTGATTTCGGGGAATATAACAGTCAAAGGGACGAGTTGCAAGGACTCACGAATCATGAAATCATGAAATGATCAGGGTCATATGATCAAAGAGGGGCATGTGTCAGTTGATCCGAGCATCGCAATTTTTCGACTCAGTGTTTTGAGCACGAAACACCTCACGAGCTCATAAAACATGAAATCATGACGCGCCTGAGAGTTGGGCTCATGGTATCAGCGTCTAATCACATGGGAAGTAGGTCTATAAAGAGGGGCTAGCACTCATCATTTAGATGGAATTTCGTATTGTCAGGGAAAAGATCATGAACATCCATTTTGAAGCAAGTACGATCATTGATCAGAGTGGGCCATTTCATAGAAGCGGGCATAGGGACTTTTGAAAGAAAGTTGAGTGAGAACCCCCGAAAGATGAAATCCCAAAATTTTATAAAGGATGTGTAAATTCGTGGCCCGAGGTCACGTGGAGTGATGGATAGGAGCTTTGCCAAGAGCTGAAAAGTGTTTGTTTTGGTTTCATTAGAAGATCTGCGTGGTTTCGAAAGGCTGGGCTTGACTTGGAGGAGTTGCGAACGTCTCCTGGAGAATTCATGGGCATGAGGCTCCATCCCAATCCCAATGCAGTTAATTAATGGAAATGGGGGGAGGTAGTTGAAACCTCGTTTCACCCCGTAAATGGAAAGCATGGAAAGGCCAGCCGTGGAAGCAGTCTGTCAACCCAAGGACCCTCTATCAACGAATTTTCCTACAAAGCCCATACCGATCCGAGATTGTGTCTCACAGAAGAACGCAAGTGTGTTCAGGTAGAGGAAGGCGAAGACACCTAGAATTAAATCATGACCTCACCTGCTAGTGGATATCAGTCTAGTTTTCTGTGTTAAGACGATATTTTCCTGAGACTGCGCCCATTTGACCCTTTTATAACCAATCTATGACATAAAATATGATGGGTATCAGGCCTACCTCTACCACAATCCATAGGTGACTTCTGGTGCTAACATTTATGGCGCCTTTTTCAGGGATGAAATTGAAGATTTTCCCTGGGTAGAACGACAACGAACTTCTGAGTTGAAAGGTGCATCAGATATCAGAACCTTTAAAGATTGCAATTGTGCACCTAACGAATCCACTGAGATGACTTCACTGTCTCGGCTCTACTGTTTCAGTGTGGCTGCTTCTGGCTACACTTGGTAGCCCCCCTGGGAGAACACAATGATCAGAGTTGATATTTGATGGTGGACAAAGACCAGACATACTCATTCTTCATATGATCCACTTGGCGACTCCATGGTTGAAGGAGAAATTGGTGATTCCACTGGTTTGAAATGGAAAAAAATCTAGCTTGGAGGTTTTCTCCCTTTAATTTCTCTAATGTCCTTGGTTTTCCCAATGTTGTTCCTACTCCAAATGAATGGAATGATGATTTTCCTATATTTAGAGAGCGTAAGGAGGACAACCCTGCTCAACATCTCCATGAGTTTCATGAACTCATGCACTAGTGGGAGATATGAAATGAGGATGTATTGATGAATATTTTCTTATTCTCGTTAGCAAGGGATGCTTGTGAGTGGTATCATTCTTTACCCCCTACTAACATCTCCCTGGGGAAGTTTCATGCAGCTTTCAATGCTCATTGTCAGAATTTTTATCCCTCTGAGTTAATTTGTCATAGTTGTTGTGAGGGATACAATGATTGTTTTCAAGATATAGCTGCTTCCAAGCTGTAAGGGCGAGGAGCATGAAGAAGAAAATGCTTCGGGTGAAGTAATGGAGCTAATTAAATCTCTCTCTTCCAAACCAGAAAGGTTGGAATCTGGAGAGAGAACAGAGGATTTCCCATCTCTTGAAGAGGATGCTCTTGACAACCCTACTGATGATGATAATATTGAAGATTTCATAGTTATAGAGGCCCTACCTTATGATTTTAAGATGCATGTTGTCCCTAGATTTGATGATTATTCATATGAAGAGCAACATGCCCCACACCGCAGTTTTCCCACCGGAGGAGCAACCAGCCTGTATATGACAGCTACGAGTAGGATTCTGAGATGGATATACAGGATTTCCAAGAACACACTACAGATCCCTATCCTCTATTTGTCAAAGAAAACCATCAAGAGGAAATCATCCATCCCAAGCCTGCAGAATATGATGAGCAACATGATGAAGAGAAGAGCTTTCCTACGGGTCCGGTTTATGATGATTATGAATATGACCCTTGGGAGAGCCACGAAGGAGAACCAAAAGAAACATAGGAGTAGAAGGAGGGTCAGTTTATCTCCTGTCTAGAGCATGTAAGCGAGAAACCATCACCTGAGACTAGTTAGCATCCATCAGATCTTCTTCCACCTGTGCTTATTAGAGATATTCAGCCATGCGTGAGAAACTATGGAGCAGATCAGGCTTCCTTTTAAAAAAATTCTAGGATCTGCCACTCATTCTATTATCCTTTCAGCGAGTACATGGAGTGGAATTTCCTTCATATCTTGGAGCTGCCCTATTTCATCTCAACTTCATCCTTTGAAGGGGAGCTAAAGGGTGTAACCGTTCTGCTATCACAGTTGCATCAGCTACTAGTGATCACCAAAAGAGTAAAGGAGATTCCATTTAGGAAGTTACTTGATTGGCTATGGTGGAAATTTTATTTCACCTAGCACCATGTATTAAAATCAATTAGTTTAGGACTGTACATAAATAAGATCCTTGGAGCATGTGTGTTTTGTTTTGTTTTACTTATCAACCTATATTTTTTAGCAGGATGTTTTGGGGCTCGACTCCATATCCCAACAGAAGGCAAATGGAATTGCAAAAGGAGATCTTAGATCCTTGCAGGGAGGAATCTATCCCCTGTGCAGCCTAATGTTAACACATATTCTTGCAGGTGAGTGATTTCCCTTCAATTTTGGCCCTTGGATGACCAAGTGTGAAGAAGAGGGGCTTAAAAAACCCCACAAATGTGTTTCAACCAAAGTCGGGGCATGTTTTGCTAAGGCGCACATGTATCGGGACCAGGGAGAGCGCCACTTTAGGAATTTTAAATTTGAGAAAGGTGTGAAGGAGATCTAGTCCATCCAACCAAAGGGACACATGGCACGCAATTGGAATTTCATGATTTCACGAGGTGGAGCGATCAAGGAACAAAGTGTTACAACTCGCGAAATGATCTGAGTTGTCCTTCTCAGCAGGATGCGTGGCACACGATTAATCATTTCGTGATTTTAGGGAATGGAGCAGTCAAAAGGCTAAGCCGCGAGGACTCATGAAGTGCGAAATGTGAAATCACGAAATGATCAGGGTCATCCAATCAAATAGGGGTGAGTGTTAGTTGATCTGAGTGTCGCGATTTTGTGACTCAGGGTTTTGAGCATGGAACACCTCACAAGCCTGCAAAACATGAAATCGTGACACGCCTGAGAGTTGGGCTCATGGTATCAACATCTTATCACATGGGAAGCAGGTCTGGAAAGAGGAGCTAGTGCTCATCACTTAGCTGGAATTTCGTATTGTCAGGGAAAAGATCGTGGCTGTCCATTTTGAAGCAAGTCCGATCGTTGATCATAGTGGTCTATTTCGCAAAAGCGGGCATCAGGAATTTTGAAAGAAAGTGGAGTAAGAACCCTTGAAATATGAAATCCCGAAATTTCATAGGGGATGCGTAAGGTCGTGGCCCGAGGTCACATTGAGCGATGGATAGGAGCTGTGCCAAGAGCTGAAAAGTGTTCCTTTTGGTTTCATCAGAATATTTATGTGGTTTCAAAACGTTGGGCTTGAATTGGAGGAGTCACGAACGTCTCCTGGAGCATTCATGGGCGTGAGGCTCCATCCCAATCCCAATGTGGTTAATTAATGGAAATGGGGGGAGGTAGTTGAAACCTCCTTTCACCCCATAAATGGAAATAATGGAAAGTCTAGCCATGGAAGAAGACTATCAACCCAAGGACCCTCTGTCAATGGATTTTCCTAGAAATCCCATACTGATCTGAGATCGTGTCTAATAGAAGAATGCAAGTGCGGTCAGGTAGAGGAAGTCAAATACACCTAGAATTGAATGTAATGACCAGATCACGTTTCGGAAGGGAGTAGATGCTCTGAGTATATATACTCAGTTTTCATATTTTGTAAGGGGATACGGTAGAGCAAAGCTCCCAGATTGTAAAGTTTTAATGAACACTCTGGTTTTCTGGTTATGTATATGCATTTGATATATCTCGTTTAATGACAGTCAACTTCCTTACTCCCTCTTGTTCTCCTCTGATGCTGAAAGAGTTCATGATTGAATGATTCACTTGAATTATTGTGACTACATTATGATGAAAGTTTGATTATAGTGTTGTTATAGTTCCTTTCAGTTTCTTTGAGATTTAAATTCAAGAATTTCTTGTGCTTAAATTGTTCTTCTTTGGGTTGCCGAAAGACTTGATTTCCTTGGAAGACCTCTACATTTTCTCACCAAATTCTTCCCTTTACTCACCCTTACTACAAATTACTATCTAAAGTTAAATGATGACCTCACCTGCTAGTGAATATCATTCTAGTTTTCTGATTTAAGATGATATTTTTATGAGTCTGCTCCCATTTGACCCTTTTATAACCAATCTGTGACATAAACTCTGATGGGTATCAGGCTTACCTCTGCCACAATCCAGAGGTGACTTATAGTGTTAACACCAAGTATATCAAAGAAATGCTAAAAGGGTTCAGTATGGAAGATTGCAAACCAGTTATCACTCCCATGCAAACCAGTTGCAAGTTGAGTAAAGATGATTATTCAAAGTCTACAGATCAAATTCAATACAGGTCAATGATTGGTAGCCTACTATATGTGACAACATCTAGACCAGATGTAATGTAGGCAGTTGGACAGGTGGCATGATTTCAAGAAACATCAAAGGAATCACATGTATTAGCAGTGAAGAGGATTTTTAGATATCTCAAAGGAACAAATGAGTTTGGATTATGGTATCCAAAAGGAAAGGATCTATCACTTATTGCCTACACAGATGAAGATTGGGTAGGTTGTATTAATGACCAATGAAGCACCAGTGGAGAAACATTCTACTTGGGTGAGTGTTTAGTATCATGGATAAGAAAGAAACAATCATCAATATC
>JZKD02S2114016.1:12736-47136 GCA_000966675.3 Picea glauca | reverse complement strand
TTAAGGATTATGGAAAAATTGCAGTGCCTCTTACTTCTCTATTTAAAAATAATTCTTTCACTTGGACTCCAGTAGCTGATCAATCATTCCAAGAATTGAAAGAAGCCATGTGCACAACTCTTGTCTTGGAATTTATTGACTTCACAATTTTTTTTTCATGCAATGTGATGCCTCTGGGAAAGGAATTAGAGCAGTACTCATGCAAGAGGGTAGTTCTTTGGCCTTCACTAGAAAGAAACCCTCGAAGCGATATCTCATAAAATCAATATACGAAAATGAAATGTTGGTTATTTTGCATGTTGTGGATATCTAGAATCCTTATCTATTGGGGCAATGCTTCCAAATTAAAATAAACCAACAAATCCTCAAGTATTTCCTAGAACAAATGATTTAATCCCAAGAGCAACAAAAATGGGTGACCAAGCTATTTGGCTATGATTATGAGATCATTTATAAGAACGAAAAAGAAAATTTAATGGTTGACACTCTGTCTCGAAATTACAAATAAGAAGGATCTATTTTTTCCCTCTCCTTCATTGTACCATATTGGCTCCAAGTTGTTCACCGGGAATGGATGCAAGACCGTAAAAATTCTCGACTAGTCCAAAAATTGCAAGACAATTTTGTAGTTTCTCGAGTGTACTCTTAGCAGAATGAAGATCTCTGCTACAAAGGTCTTATTTATTTAATCCACCAGTCACAACTTAAATCCACGGTGATTTATGAGCTTCATGGTTCACCCACAACAAGGCATTCTAGGTTTACCAAAACCTATGAACAAGTTAAACGTTCTTTTTTATGGTATGGTATGAAACATGGCGTTCACACCTTTGTAGTTGAATGCGATCTCTTTCAATAGAACAAGGGAGAAATTTTCAATGCTCCAAGCACACTACAACTGCTTCTAATTCCAACAACTATTTGGAGGGAAATTTCTATGGATTTCATTGTGATCTTACCTAAATAAGGCAATAAGTCAATCATCATGGTGGTAGTTGATATCCTTTCCAAATATGATCATTTTGTTTCTCTTCAACATCCATTCACATAATCCACAATGGCTTAGATTTTCATCTATCATATTTTCATGCTTCACGACATGCCTCATTCTATTGTATTTGATAGAGATCCCACTTTTAGTACAAATTTTTGGCAAGAACTATTCACGCTCCAGTGAACACAATTACATCTCAGTACTTCTTATCACCCCCATAATTAAGGCCAAACCAAAGTTGTCAACAAGTTTTTGGAAACATATTTGTGGTGTTTTTCACCTGACCAAAAAAATCAATGGGATCAATGGTTACCCCGAGATGAATGGTGGTATAACACATCTTACCATACCGCTACTCGCACGACTTCTTTTGAAGAAGCCTACAGAAAAAATCCATTGTCATTTATTTCCTACATGCCAGGGTCCTCGAAGGTTCAGGAGCTTGACAAAACTCTTACATTCCATGCAACCATTCTTCTTTCTCTCAAACAAAATTTTTTCATGTCTCGGAATCTTATGAAATGACAAGTAGATCAAGGACATTCAGAATGCCAATTTGTTGAAGGGGACCAAGTATTTCTATGTCTACATCATTACAAGTATAATTCACTCAAATATGAACATTTTCAGAAGCTTTCTCCCAAATGTTATGGTACTTATAAAATTCTCAAGAACATAGGACTGGTGGCCTATTAGTTATCTCTTCCCAGTCATTCTAAGATCCATCATGTTTTCCATGTCTCATGCTTAAATAAGGTGATTGTAACTAAGTTGCAAACTAAAACAACTCTTTCTAAGTTGGATGACAAAGGTTCCATCTAGTTTCATCCATAGGAAGTATTGGAACAATATGAGTTTCGTCTCATTCAGTACACCATCAAGGAAGTGTTAGTGCAATGGAAAGATACAACTCCAAAAGATGCCACTTGGGAGCCAGTCACTATTCTCCAAGAATTTTCTCATCTCAAGCCTTGAGGAAAAGGTTTTTATTCAAGGGGAGGGAATGTTAGGTACCTAAACCCCTAAACTCTCATTTAGGAATAATAATATATTTTCTATGTAATAAAGGTCGATACTAGTTAATAAGGGCTATTTAACAAATATGAACAAGTCAATGTAAGAAAACCTAATAGAAGCTTCAACTTCTAGAAAGATCTTCCTCTAGAATGTTCTTTAAAAGATAGAATTAGTATAAATAAGAGTATAAAGTATGAGATGAGCTTGTATGGAGAATTATTGTAATAGATCTCTTATCTGCTAGAGGTTTCCCCCTCAAAGAGGCAAGTGGACATGGTTTCCTATCAATAAAGGTATTATTTTGATGTTGTGGATCCATCTATTTTGTTGTTCCGTTGTTATTCTCTATGATATTTATATTTTGTGTTGTTGATTTATTGATATTCACTGCAATATTTATTCTTATGATATTATAATAGATATGGTACCTAATGCTGGGAATGTAGATAATGAAAATTCTTTGATGAAAGAGAAACTAGATCATTCAAAAGGTATGATCAAGAAACATGATTCCTTGTATTCATCTTCTCCCCTTCAAGATGGAGAATGGTCAAAGATGGTTGAAGTAAATAAAAATCTAGATGAAGAGGTCCTTCATAAGTAGGAAATCTTACCTTCCAACCCAGGGAAAGGTAGCAGATGTAAAAAATCTCTAGGAAGAGATATGCATTCTGAAGAGGGAGTGAAGAAATTTTGCATTGGTCAGATAGGTATATGGTCTATGTATCCATGTTCTTCATGTGGAACTAGTAACCATAATATAGTGAAATGTTGAAGAAAACAATCCTTGCAAGAAAATTCATCCAAGAAGAAGGATAATGGAAAAAGTCATTTCTCAAGACACAACAAAAGGGGGAATGGAAAGAAGGGATCATGGTTCCAATATGGGAAAAAGACACTCTTATCTTATTGTGGTAAGAGTGGACATCATATAGATAAGTGTTGGATTATTTATCCATCCTTATTTCTGAAGCAGAACTGAAAATATGTGAAGGAACTTGCAAGAAGACAGGTAGTCGCCCCAAGTGAAGTTAATAGTCTTGTTGAAATATTTGATAAATAATACTTCTTAATGGTTGGTCTTAATAGTGTGACATATGGGGACATCAAGGTATGGTTTGTGGATAGTGTCTCATCTCACCATATGATAGGAATGAGATCAATATTTCTCACTTTATCATAGATTGACACATATTTCTATATCGGATCTAGAACTAACACCAGACAAACAATAAGAGGGTTTGGATATTCCATCTTGAGTCATGAGTATTTATAGGAATAGAACATATGTTATATGTTCCATATTTAAATGTAAACCTACTCTTAGATTCATCTTTTTAATATGAAGGATATGTATTCATGTTCTAGGAAGGACACGTACTTGTGTATTCAAAAGAAGATACTTAGGACACGACAATAGTGCTTGGTGTTTGAAAGGAGAGGTTATATAGGTTATGTGGAAGACCTATAATTGGTTCTAATGGTTTCTTTGATTAAGCATCATATTCAATATCAAATAAAACATTGGCATCAGAGGCATTTTCATAGACAGGAAGCAGTGAGACTCCTTCTAGTACTAGGGGAAGACTAAGTCCATGAACAAAACCACTTATCAAAAGATATTTCATTGTAAATATGTATATTTGTAAAATTGCAAGTTAATATTCATATGTAGATACCTTCTAAATCTATTTCTATTGTTGTATTAGAAGGATTATTTTCCACTCATTAGAGAATGTTAAGAGTGAGAGGAGTCTTGTAAGATTTCTATATAGCCACCTTATAAATTTTCAAGAGTGAGAGGAGTCTTGTAATATTTCTATATAGCCACCTTATCAATTTTCAAGAGTGAGAGGGATATTGTAGGGATTTCTAAACCTTTCAACAATAGTGAATATAATAGTAATTGTCTTATTATCAACTAAATAACTCCATATGGATCAAATTGTCTAAGTTAAGATTATTATTATGAAGTATTGAAGGTGAAGGAATAGAAGGATGCAGGTAATTGGGGCATGTATATCGAGAGTGGGAAGATCATAGAAGTTATGTAAATGTTCCTAGCATTGGTAAGGGAAATAATATTCTTTCTAAATATAAGAGGTAATTACTTTTAAATATGTATGCTATAATAATCTCTAGGATATTATGTCATGTTCATGCAGATGTATATCTTGATCAAAAGAAATTCAAATACTAAAAATGTTTGTGGAAAACATATTTCAAGTTGCTTTCAGAGAAGGAGAGAGGAAATGGACATGGAATTCATTCAGAGACTTTTACATATACATCAACAATACAAGAATAGTGAGTCCATATGGGCAAGGAATAGATCAATATTCGACTTGGTTTCATGGTTACTGAGATAGACTATCTTCAAAAGAGAAGGAGATGGGAGTGGATGTTGAGTACAAGATTCAGATTCGTAAGATTCAGTGAGAAAACTTTTATTATGAAGGAATATATGAGCCAAAACCAGAGCTATATTTAATTAGAACCACATGCCAAAGAGCCATATTTAGAGCCATATTCCAAAGAAGCAGAAAAAAGTACAATGATTTAAAATCAAAGATCCAAGATGAAAATTTAGTTCCCATAATATTCAACAAGGTGGAAGAGTGAAAGAAGCTTCATCATCACTAAGCTACTGACTAATATAATTTGAGTAAGGTGCACGAGTGAGTAAGATTTATCATCACTAATTTGTTGAAATACTCATACTTTTTGAGGAACAAACGTTCTTCAGTGGGAAGGTGTGATACATGAGGATCCAAAACACTCATAGAGGTCCAAGAGGATCCATAACACTCATAGAGGTCCAGGAGGATCCAAAATTCTCACAGAGGTTCAGGAAGATCCACAAATGCTCAAAATTTGATCATATTGAATGTTCTCGGAAAGGACTTCAGTTCATAGATCTTAGAGATATATTTTCAATGACTCAAAAATCACCTCAAACAAATTTTGTATGAAAACGTTATATCTAGTCAAAGTTTTGGTAAAACCAGGCAAAAAGTCAAAGTCAAAGGTGACATGTGTCACCACTAGGAGAGTGACATCTATACTATCCATACAATTGACAGGATGACATCATGATGATGTCAGTAAGATGACATGGAAGCACGAGAGGCTACCACGTGTCACTCATTTTTGGAATTTTCAAGCACCCATGTGGACCAATAAAAAATTTCCATGTGTCATATGTATGATGACATGGAAAATAATAGGTGTATCAATTTTAAAATGACACATGTCCTACTGTATAATCTATGTGGCAGACATGTCAAAAACTAACTGTGTAGGTTTCATACAGAAGTAACCAATAATGTGCTAACCATAATATCCATCGGTCCCATCAAATATATCCATGACTAGCAATATGTTTATTGGAATATGAATGTAATATGCTAAAGGAAATAGAGTCTGTGGGGCTTGAACCCTGGACCTCCCACTATAACCCACAAATTATCATATAATATGTCGACCAATACGCCATGTGGTTGTGTTGTTATAACAACAGAACCAAAAAACGTTTATAGGGGTGAGTAAGGTTCAAATGAGGGTTAGGGGGCTTCAAACCCAGCACACATCATGTCATATGATGACCAAGTACGATTTGGCTCTCAAAGTTCATGCCAAAGGGTATCAAGACTTTGGGAGTGCACAATAATGCATTCCAATAGGTTCCTTAATGAAATTGTATGAAGTTTATACTCATTTTTCTCATTTTCTCGAGAGGAGTATGATTTTGATGTTATTTTTGTTCTAATATGTTGTCTATGAAAGTCTTATTCCATATTTCCATTAATGAGCACCATATTGCATCATTTGGCATGTAAAGAGGGTGAAATTGGTCCAATTCATAGTATGGTTGAGTTTATACTCATTTTTCCCAAAAAATCACAAGGAATTCAATGGTATACTCTATTTTTGAGTTTGAGCAACAAAATTGAAGAATGATTTCAATTTTTTCTTTGTAAGTCCATTTTGTATTGTAATTTGATATTTGAGATTAATGAAGAGAAGTCTCATTGTTTAAGGGAACTTGAATATGTAGTAAACTCTATCACGAATATTGTATTTTGATTTATTTTATTTTTTGTTGTGTTATGTCATTATTCCTCAAGTTATTCATAATTCTATAAAGTTTTAGATAATAATCACATCATCATGTGTTCTGCAAATCACCTCTATACGATCAAGAAATATTTTGGAATTGAGTTAGATTCTAATATGGGTTTTTAAATATTAAGTTGGTATATAATGATTTTTGTATCACCTTCCCAGTAGAAAACCAAAGAACAAGGGGGATAGAGTTCCTTCTTGAAATCCTGCACTAAACCTTTAGATATTATCTCCACACCCTATGCCCCTGTTTAGCTACCCAAATCATTTCCAAAGAACACATATAATAATGAATATACACCCCTCACTTGAACCTTTTTCTTAGTGGATCCTCCACAACTATTCATTCTCAAAAAAATTCTCAATGCACAACCCACCATTGTGTAGGTATTGTCATTAACATTGTATCAAGGATGTGAACCAGGTGGTGCTTAGGAATGTGATGCATCTAGGAAATAAATGCATCGACCATATCTGATCCATCGAACTTGTCGGACCCAAATTATTCTTTGCACACTTATGTGGTATTGCAAGTGCATATCCTTGTTGATACTTGGTAAACAATGTTATACCACCTTTCCATGGCATATTCTAAATAGGTACCATATGAATTCACACTCCTCCAAATCATTTCACCATCTGTTGTGGGAGTGACATAATCTTCTCCATGCCTCATGATATTGTATATATTATTAATAATAAATATCCATGCATCCTCATCTACTGGATCATTGTACATATCCCCTTCATTAGGATCCAAAAGTGTGATCACGCGCAAAGTGTTAGTCTCAAATGACATTTATCAATTTTTTTGATTCAACACAAAAAAAAATTCAAATTCCTAATCAAAATCATTTGGATCCTAATCATCCATAATCATCCATAATCTCTATCAATTCAAAATTTTCCTTCATATTTACCCCCTTTATTTTCACTTCAACTTTCTCCAATTGACCTATAGGGTTTTGTATTGATTTTCTAACCATGGCTAACTGAGAAACCAAACTAAGTTCTATTTACCCATAAATTCCCATGACTTCTTTGGAATGATGTTCACATTGGAATTCATATCCAACATGATCCCATCCATTTCATAACTTATGAGTTCAATTATCATATTGAACTCTCTTCCTATGTGCTTATGCTTACTAACATGACACACATTCCTTTTTGGTAGGGGGGATGATATATTTATATCTGTCATTGCCTTCCCCATGCAAGTTTCTAACATATGTTTCAACTTTCATGCAACATTAAGATATTTTAACATGCTACACATATGTTGTCATTGATGTCAAAGTGGTCATAGACATGGTCAGTTGTAGTGCAATAAAAGACAAGGATGAAAACAAAAGTGCACGCAATAACCAACAATATGGCACAAAGTATGATGCACAGATGGAGGAAGTTGTGAAAGGATGAAAACAAAAGTGCACGCAATATAAACAGTATGGCACAAAGTATGATGCGTGTTGTCACAATAGTCGAATCTAGGTTGTAATAGAGCCAAGCCTTAGCAAATTTTAAATGAAATAATAAATTATCACTAGGAACTTGACTTGGGTTTCATGCAAGTAAATTTTGAGATAGCCACAAACCACTTTTGATTAGAAGTTGCCCCTTCCAACCAGAGAGGGATCTATCGAATATATGTCATGATAATATATTCAATAAGATTAACAGTGGGCATATATGTGGGTAACATAAAGTTTTGAGGTTTTTAGGGTTGGTGGTTTGGACCGGGAGATATTCCATTGGGCATGGAGTCAAATGATCAAGAAAATAATAAGAGTGTTTCGGCAATGGAAATCCATGGAACAGAGGTGAGGTAGAAGTTGATTACAGAGAGAAGGATTTATAAAAGTATGGCAGCAGAATAGAGAGAAAACATATCAAAATACAAGGAGCACTTATCAATGAGTGAATTCCAAGCATAAATCAGTGGAAAGATATGGTTGGGATAGAGAATCTATCCAAGGATGAATTTTGAACCTTCAGATCTTTATAAGAAACAACCTATAACATGTATTGCAATAGATCATCTAACAAATGGATGAATTCCATTACAAACACAGTCACAAATTGAGAATAAAATGGAAATAAAACCAAGTGAAATGATGCGAAAACGAAGCAATAAGACATTCTCTTCAAACAACATCACAATAATCTATGATATAGATCGAAAATGCCCCGCACTCGTTTATTAAACATGAAAATAAATGCTATAGCCCAGGACTACTACTCCTGTCTTTCCTTCCCCCCCTCCATTTATTTTACAAATATGCCTCATATATCCATTGAGGTCAATATCCTCTCTAATATAAAAGATAACAATAGTTACAACCAATTCTTGAAACTTTTTGCCATAGAAAATGGACCAAACTACTAAAAACTAGGGTTGTGGTTATGGATCTGTATCTCTTGAATAGTGACAGCTGTGTATAAAATTAAACAGGATTTTGTTCATCTTTTTATTCTAATAAAAAACCTCTTTCAGTTCCTTGAAACACGTTTTCATTTTCCCCAAATCTGCATTTAACAAACATGTGTCAAAACAGGAAAATATGAAATCCGAAAATTAGGTCTTAGAGATGGATTTGATTCTCCCAATATGTGACACCTTTAGGAAAACAGAGAGAGGCTAATGATCTCTAATGTGTTAGGCACAAAATCCTCCAACCGTTTCTCAAAATGGTACTCCAGTCTCTCAAAATCCTCATTTGAAAATGATGACTCAACATAGTAAAAAATGCCACATTTCTTAAAACGAAGCTCATATTTCGAAGGAATTTTGACTGCCTTACCAAGATCAAAATGAAAATATGGAGACACCACTGGATAGCTTAGTATTTTTTTATGTCTATCGACTATTCGAATGTGAAAAACGACCTCTCCATGACTGAGAAAATTGTGTTTTTCTAAAGCAGTTTTGCATATGACTGGAGTCCCGATTTCGAGTTTTCGAGATTCGGGGAAACGAAGCAGTGGTTATTAAAATATCCACATCGTCCAAATCCCCGATGGAAAAATACCTGAAATAGATTTCGGCTTTTACATTGCACTCTTTTGGGCCTTCGGGGTTTGATTATCATGTCCTCAAGATTTATGACATGCAAGGAATCTCGAATCGCGAAATTGCAATGGGATTAATTAGACAATAATCATTTGCTTTAATCTCTTAATTAATCACTATTAGCAATTAATAATTAATATTTCGTAGATTTAAGTGTCGGGACTTCAATAATACTTGATGCAAGAATTCTCGAATCGGGAAATTGCTATGAGATTTATTAATTTTAATCTTTCTTAATCTTTATTTGACCCAACTTATCCTTTAATACTTTAGTGAGTTTGGGGATCGGGGTTGTAGTTATTAAAATATCTACGTCGGCCAAATCCCCGAAGAAACAAAAACCCAAACTCGTGAGATTTTCCTCCATGTGGCTTAATGCTCGGTGTATGCGTTCATTCCACTGCCAATGCTTCCATTCATTCTCTTTGTGACTCAATGCTCGAACATATGGTACATTTATTTGATTCTCACGTGAACCCTATCTTTGGATTTTTCATGAGTTGGCTTGTGACTGTTATGTTGCTGTGGAATTTGGGGCTGATTTCGGCGTTATTTGACTGAAGATGACAGATAGAGAACATTCAGTGATGTGCGTGACAGAAAAATGGTCGTTTTCTCACATATACACTTTCGGTAGTTAAACACTATAAATTTTTCTCTCCTAAGTGACCGAAAACCAAAATTTCAATATTTGTTACAACAGAGGCTCCATCTAGGGATGGTTCTTTCTTGCAAAGTTGAAAGAACAGTATACCACGTGCCTTCATCCATTGGGCGACCTGAAATCATCCTTATCAAACTTTGAACTCTGTCGCTTTACTTGCACCTTTCCGAAACAAAAAACCGCTTATGCATTCATTGGTCTATGGAGTCGTAATGCTTTAGAAAAAACCATATTGGAATCCAAACTAAACCGAAAAAATACTGAAAACCACTGATGTAATCTAGTGCTCAAAGTCAAGCTTATTTATATACATCACCTACTCTAACTGATATCACTTCTTTGTTCAAGTATAGGAAAACTTCCAAATCAACCAAGTGACTATCCGACTAACAAACTCAATTATACTTCCATCTTTGAGAAAGATGACAGGAGCAGTGGAAAATTTCAAAACATGCCCTGGGATCAGGTACTTACAGTTTTGAAATTCAGACTTCAAGAAGTCGAAAATAAAAAATCACATAGAAATACCTCATTTTGTTGTTGTTCCAACTGAATGAAATGTTGTTGCTTGTTGCCTTTACTGATATGAATGTTAAATGTGGACTGCTCAATATTTGTTGGGGAAACATGCATGATCAACTGCTGATCTGAAACTGTCTGCTCTCTTTCATCATATCCCTGTAATCTGAATTCATCACTATGATATGCTGGCCTATTACAACTGAAAATTTTTAAGAGAGAAGAAGAGATATGTTCTTCATTTCCTACATTACTGTCTTGATAATGATCAAATGAAAACTGAGTTTGAAAATATGCATCATGAAACAAATTCTGATCACCCTCTCCAACAATGATATCTTTAGAGGATGTATCAAAGTTAAAAGGATCTTCATTGGACTCTTGAAAAACAGATTCATATCTATTTTCAACCATAGCATTCATACTTTTCTGATCATCTTTTAGATGATAAATATGATTTGATAAAATTTCATTAGACAACAAATCTTTAAAATCCTCTTCATAATCACTATATTTATCGAATAATGGAAAATTAGAATAAAATCATGAAGGTTTCTGCATTGAAAAATCAACAATCTGATCTTGAAACATATTTCGAAAAATATCACTATCTTCTTCATCATAAGCAACCTTTACATCAAAATCTAAATCATTCTCGAACACCAAACATTTTTCAGGATGGTTAAACATGACAACCACCTCTTTTTCATGAAACAAAATAGAGTCTACAAGATATTAAAGATTGTGTGGATGTTGCAGATCTGTGTAAGTAGGGGTTGCAACATGACTATTTAGGAGCAAATCTATCTCTTCTTCTGTTAAAGGAGGAGGTGGTCTATGCAATTTCTGGATCAAGCAACTATTGTTTTCTTTCTCTTCTGCGGGTTGACCATGATGTTGAATATCTTCTTCTTGAATGTGATCACAAGATCTATCATATCCTACTTTTTTATCAGCCAACTCTTCTTCAAACTGATTATCTCCATCGACTTGAGAAATTTCTGATATTCCTTCCTCCTCTTCAAGAAGATGTGTTTGATATGTTTGTCTTATGAATTTTATATTACAACAATCTTCAAAAAGTATTTCAGTTGAATATATTCTTTTACAATGTTGATGAAAAAGTATGTGAAAATATTTCAATGAAGGAATACTGGAATGAGGTAAAGATTTATACCATAGTCTAGCATCTCTTTGCAATGAAAGCATAAACAATTTCATGAGGACATCTTCATGATGTATATTTAATTCATCCATGATCTTGTGGAATTCAAAAAAGTGTTGAGAAGGATTGTCGTTTGCATATTCTCCAAATTTAGGAAGGACATCTTCCCAAACTTTAATGTCTGGAACAGTGTTTGGAAAACCATAAACATTTGTAAAGTCTAGAGGAGCAAACCTTGCAGCAATCCGAGCGGTGAATGAATCCGACATTTTGAGATTAGTGGAGTTGCCAATGAATCATGTATATTATTCAAACCAAGGAGTTTCCAGGTGAATGATCACAACCAATTGAATTCATATCCCGTGTTCACCATCAAGAAATAGATCTGAACTTTTTGTCGTATCCCAGGGAAGATAACTTCTTTCCTCCATCCCCAGCAATGGTGCCAGAAAATGTTGTCGCAAGAGTCGACTCTAGGCTTTAATAGAGCCAAGCCTTAGCACATTTTAAATGAAATAATAAATTATCACTAGGAACTTGACTTGGGTTTCATGCAAGTAAATTCTGAGATAACCATGAACCACTTTTGATTAGAAGATGCCCCTTTCAACCCGAGAGGGATCTCTCGAATATATGTCACGATAAGATATTCAATAAGATTAACAGTGGGCAGATCTGTGGGGAACAKAAAGTTTTGAGGTKTTTAGGGTTGGTGGGTTGGACCGGGAGGTATTCCATTGAGCATGGAGTCAAATGATCAAGAAAATAATAAGAGTGTTTCAGCAATGGAAAYCCATGGAACAGAGGCAAGGTAGAAATTGATTACAGAGAGAAGGATTTATAAAAGTATGGWAGCAGAATAGAGAGAAAACATATCAAAATGCAAGGAGCACTTAGCAATGAGTGAATTCCAAGCATAAATCAGTGGAAAGAGATGGTTGGGACAGAGCATCTATCCAAGGATGAATTTTGAACCTTCATATCTCTACAAGAAACAACCTATAACATGTCCTGCAATAGAGAATATAAAAAATGTATGAATTCCATTACAAACACAGTAAAAAATCGAGAAAGAAAATGGAAATAAAATCAAGTGAAATGATGCGAAAACGAAGCAATAAGACATTCTCTACAAACAACATCACAAGAATCTTTGATATAGATTGAAAATTCCCCGCACTCTTTTATTAAACATGAAAATAAATGCTACAGCCCAGGAGTACTACTCCTGTATGTCCTTTCCCCCCTCCATTTATTTTACAAGTATGCCTCATATATCCACTGAGGTCGAAATCCTCTCTAATCTAAAAGATAACAACATTTACAACCAATTCTTGAAACTTTCTGCCATAGAAAATGGACCAAACTACTGAAAACTAGGAATGCAGTTATGGATTTGTATCTCTCGAATAGTGACAACTGTGTATAAAATGAAAGAGGATTTTGTGCATTTGTTTATTTTGAGAAAAAACCTCTTTCCATTCCTTGAGACCCATTTTCATTTTCCCCAAATATGCATTTAACAAACATGTGTCAAAACAGGAAAATATGAAATACGAAAATTAGGGCTCGGAGATGGATTCGATTCTCCCAATATGTGACCCCTGTAGAAAAACAGAGAGAGGCTAATGATCTTTGATATGTTAGGCACACAATCCTCCAACCGTTTCTCAAAATGATACTCTAGATTATTAGAATTGTCATTTTAAAATGATGACTCAACACAGTAAAAAACACCACATTTCTGAAAACGAACCTCATATTTCGGGGGGATTTTGACTGCCTTACCAATCTCAAAATAAAATTTTGAAGACACCAATAGATAGCTTAGGATTTTTATATGTCGATCGACTATTCGAACGCGAAAAACAACCTCTCCACGACTGAGAAAATTGTGTTTTCCTAAAGCCATTTTGCATATGTCTGGAGTGTCGATTTCGAGTTCTCGGGATTCGGGGAAACGAAGCAGTGGTTATTAAAATATCCACATCCACCAAATCCCCGAAATAAATTTTTTCTTTTACATTGCACTCTTTTAGGCCTTCGGGTTTCGGGTATCATGTCCTTAAGAGTTATGACATGCAAGGAATCTCGAATCATGAAATCGTGATGGGATTAATTAGACAATAATCATTTGCTTTAATCTCTTAATTAATCAAGATTAGTAATTAATATTTAACCTTTCGTGGATTTAAGTGTCGGGACTTCAATAATACTTGATGCAAGAAATACCGAATCAGGAAATTGCGATGAGATTTATTAACGTTAACCTTTATTAATCTTTATTTGACCTGGCTTATCCTTTAATACTTTAGTGAGTTTGGGGATTGGGGCTATAGTTATTAAAATATCTACGTCGGACAAATCCTCTATGGAAAAAAAAAACCGGACTCGTGAGATTTTCCTCCATGTGGATTAATGCTCGATGTATGCGTTCTCTCCACTGCCAATGCTTCCATTCATTCTCTTTGTGACTCAACGCTCGAACATATGGTACATTTCTTTGATTCTCACGTGAACCCTGTCTTTGGATTTTTCGTGAGTTGGCTTGTGACTATTATACTATTGTGGCATTTGGGGCTGATTTCGGCATTATTTGACTGAAGATGATAGGTAGAGAACATTTAGTGATGCACGTGACAGATAAATCACCATTTTCTCACATCTACACTTTCGGTAGTTAAACACTATAATTTTTTCTCTCCTAAGTGACCGAAAGCCAAAATTTCAATATTTGTTACAACAATGCGCATATGGAGGAAGTTGTGAAAGGATGAAAACAACAGTGCACAAAAGGATCTAATGATTAAAGTATCAATGGAACAAAAGAATATCAATGGCTAGGACTTGATCATAAATATGATAGGTCAGTGAAGAAATTATTGGAGATAATATATAATTGCATATGAGTCGACAAGGGGATGACCTACGATGTAGTTCAGAAGTGAAATATGACAAAGAACAATTCAACGGAGTATATTGTGTCATATTTCCCTATCTGCAATTGCAAAGTGGAGCGATGGCTTCTAGTGTTACAACGCGATGACATATGTGAAATGACTATAGAGTGCCTTGAGTTAATGATATGAATGACACAATGGAGTGTCATGAAATGAAGTTGATCGCTTGTCAATTGTACAAAATAAAATTTTGAGGGTGCATTGAGACAGTGTGGCGTATGACATAGTGGAGTGTGATGAAACGAAGTCAGTCACTTGTTAATGGACTATAAGAAAATATACGAGGTGCCTTGAGCTATTGCCATAAATGTTGTAGTGGACTATGAAGAAACAAGTGGAAGTTCAATAGTCAAGTAATCGAGTCACCATGGTGCACTCATAGTTTGGTGGGGCGACTGGGCGAGTGCACTGTAGTGAAAGTGTGACAATTTGAATACTTGTGGCTTGAATTTTGCGCTCCTATGTTATCTGCACATTGGCCACTCTATAAACTAGAATGAAAATGGATGCACCAATTTGTATGAGATGCAATATTTGGTCACAAAATTGGTCTTTCGTTAATCATTGAAAGGATCAATGATGATCTTTGAATGTTTTCATAAAATAAGGAATAATTGGTCTATTTGATTTAGTCAAAGAATGTCCAACCATAAATAAACAAGAAATGATCTTAATTTAGATAGAAGTGTGTTCACATATACCTAACTAGACTTTGATATGGTTAAGATATGTCCACAATACAACAGTTAGTCGAACTCAGGAAAATATATTATAAATAAGGATGTGTGTTGATAAAGTATTTGTTGAAGGAAAGAGAGGAAAAATATTTTGTAACTTTGAGAAAGATTTAATAAATCTCTTATACAGGTTGGTGCCTGAGATGATTGGTGTCCTCATAATTTGTAACAGGTTGGTGGTTGACAGGATTGGTTTCCTCATCAATTGTAATAGGTTGGTTCTTGAGAGGATTGGTGTCATCATTATTTACAATAGGCGGGTTCCTGTCGATCTAAAATATTATAAATTTAAGTTGATGCTTGCAAAAGAACATAAAGAAATATGTTATGTGGTTTTCTCCTGCATTGGGTTTCCATATAAAAGTTCTGGTGTACTATATTTTCTGTGTTTTTATTTTTAGTTTTTCATGCATTGATGACTAAGTAAGCACTTCAAAAAAAAATTAAATCTTTAAAGAAAATAAAATTTAGAAAATCAACACAATATTGATTCACCCCCCTTCTTAGTATTACTTTGAATCTCAACAATTGGAATCAAAGTGATGTTCCTTCTATAACATCCTAACAATTGGAAGGAAGATCACACAAAAGGTATGGAAATTCAAGATTCCTCTTCAACCATACCTCCTCTATTCAATGGAACAAATTTTTCTTTTTGGAAAATCAAAATGAAGACCTACTTGATGTCTCTTGGTGTGGAAGTCTAGAAGATTGTGGTAGATGGTTATAAAATCCTAGTAACTCTTCCAACCAATGAAGTTGGTAAGAAACATTACTACATTAATACAATATACATGAATTTTATCCAAGGTGAGCTTGTAGAATTATTTTTTGTTAAAGTAATGCAGTTGGAATCCGCAAAGGAAATATTGGACAAAACGGTAAACAATTATGAAGGAGAAGAGAAAGTAAAGTTGGCCAAACTTCAAGCTCACAGACTACAATTTGAAATATTAAGGATGAGAGAAGATAAAAATATTTTAGGTTTCTTTCTCAGAGTATATGAAATTATAAACACTATGAAAGGGATAGGTGAGAAGATTTAAGAATCTATGGTGGTTCAGAAGGTATTGAGATCTCTTCCCTCAAGACTTCATGTTGAATTTTCTTCTATAGAAGAAATGCATGAACTAGATAAACTGACTATGGATAGGCTCCATGGAATACTGAATTCTTATGATATGAGGACTAGGAAAGAGAATCCATATCTAAAGGATTCATTCTTCAAGGACTATGGCAAATCATCAACATCTCAAGATTATGATTCCTCTGAACACTGCTCAAATAAGGAAGAAGCTAAATTTGTAAGGACACTGAAGAGGGGCTCCAGAAAGTATAAAGGTATGTTACCATTCAAATGCTTTCATTGTGGTAAAGTTGGTCACTTTTCATCCAAATGTCCTTTCAAATAAAACAACACAAATGATAAAGGAAGAAAGGGAAAGGGTAAACCTAGGGAGTTTAATAAGAAAACGTATTTTAAAAGGAACAACTTTTATTCAGGGGAAGATAGAAACAACTTTTCAGAAACTGAAGAAGAAGAATATGATCCAGATACAACTCAAGATGAAAAATTTCTATGGATTTAGAGAAAAAAATATATGATCAAGTAAAAATAGACATGGAAGAGTGTGAAGCTATAGTCTACATGGAAGGAGAACTCATTAGTGCTCCAGAGGAAATCTCCCAACTCAAGAAAAAGAATAGACTAAGAAAATAACAATTACAAATTTATAAAGAAAAATAAAATGAGATTGGCGAATATATATTCATCTTAAAAATTCATCTAGAAGTGGCCAAAAGAAAGGAAGAAACATTGATGAATCTGATAAAAGAAAAGGAGAACATTTGTGAAAAAATAGAATAAAAAATAATAACCTTAAGAAAATATCTAGAGAAGTCCAATACTCAAATGAATATCAGATTTGTAAGAAGATATAAAATTATAGATAACATTCTCAACAATCAGAGATCACCAGATGACAATACAGGGTTGAGATATAAGGAAAGTTTGAACATTGTCAAAGGTGAGTCAAGCATCATCATGCCAACTACTGAAAATCCCATAAAGTGTGTCAATGCTCTCAAGGGAAACAACAATCGACCTAACAAGTAAAAAAATGAAAAGAAGAAGCAGTCGGAACTGGATCAACCCAACCATGTAAAAAAATATGAAGCAAGGAAGAAACAAACGCTTGAATCTTATCGAGTTGGAAGACAAAGACCAATCCCTTCAAGTAAGTTCTTCATTCCAAGGCATCCAAATTTTTCCTGTGGATATTGTTTCTCTTGTGGTAATTTTGGACATATGGCTATGAGTTGCAAGACTTTTAGATATAACATAAATTTAGGAATGAGATTGAATAAAATTCAAATGGCTATGGTTCAAAATTATTTCAATAATCCCCTCTCTCCTTTATTGAATGAAATTGAGTTCCACATATGCATTTTTTTGGATACAACGAAAGTGAATGAAGAAGCAAGATATTTCCTATCTTTAATCAAGACAGACAAGAATATTTTACCAAGGTTTGGAGGAAGAAAAAGAAAAAAAAATAAAAAATGTGTGATGGCTCTATATGCCAAAAATCAAGAAAATAATGCTATATTGATGGTGGTTTCTCCAAGCACATGTCAAGAGACAAGAGTAAGTTTGAATTCTTAACTGAATAAAAGAGTGGTAATGTTACTTTTGGAAACAATTCTTCGATGAGAATTAGATGAAAAGGAACTATTGTACTAGATGAAGATAAGAAGGAAAAGACCAAAGCACATAATATGTTGTATGTATATGGTCTATAAAATAACTTGTTGAGTGTAAGCCAAATGTGTGACCAAGGACACAATTTTCTCTTTCATTCAAAAGGTTGCAAAGTAATGTATGTGAATATAAGGAAGATTGTTTTAAAGGCAGTTAGAGCTTCATGGAATGTGTATTTATTAGAAGAAGGCAAAGAAAAATGTTGCATTGGTAACACTGACGAGAGTTGGATTTGTCACAAAATACTAGGTAATCTTAGTCTTAATTACCTTGTTAAGCTAGGAAGAGAATATGTTGTACAAGATATTCCTAAAATTTCCAAACTTGGGAATATTGTCTGCAAGTCATGTCAGTTTGGAAAGCAGTCAAGAGTTAAATTCAAGGCAAGAGAACACTCCACCACTCAACCTCTTGAGTTGATCCATACATATATTTGTGGCCCTACCAGGACATAATGACCACAAGGAAAACAATATTTCATATTGATTGATGAGTATACGAGGATGACTTGTTTTGGATTGTTGAAGCATAAATTCAAGGCTTTTGAAAAAATTTAAATCTTCAAAGCACAGGTAAAAAATGAAATGGACTTAAAAATCAAGTGCCTAATGTCACACAGAGGAGCATAATTCACATCCGATGAATTCAACAATTATGGTGAAAAACATGGGATCAAGAGACACTTTTATATTGCAAGAACCCCTCAACAAAATGGAGTTGTAGAAAGGATAAACAAAATAGTTCAAGAAATGGCTAGGGCCATGCTTGATGAATCAAAATTACCCAATACCTTTTGGGGAGAGGTATTTCAAACTACTGTTAATATTCTCAATAAACATCACATCAGAGTAAACAATAATAAAACCCCTTATGAGCTATGTCATAGGAAATCGACATCAATAAATCCTTTCAATATATTTGGAAGAAAATGCTACATTAAGAGAAATGAAAATAACTTGGGAAAGTTTGATTCTAGAGATGATGAAGGTATCCTATTAGGGTACTCCACTAGAAGCAAAGGGTACAAGTTTTAAAACAAAATAATACACAATATAGTTTAGAGTATAGATGTGAAAGTGTTGGATTACTGAGAGGGGGGGTGAATCAATAATGAGAAATTTATACAACATTTTAACCATAGTTTATATTCCTTTAACTTATTCAATCATGTTCATTAGTTCATCATCAATATATTATTATATCATAAACATTAACATCCATCAGGGAATAATAAAAAACATTGAACACAACCACACAATACATAGTACACCAATATTTATGTGGAAACCCAATGTGGGAGAAAACCACATAATGTTTTTCTTATATATCAAATAATTACATTCAAGGAAGCACCAACTTCCAATTCTCCATCTCCAACTGGAAGGAGGCTCCAACCCCCTAGTTTCTCAAGCTCCAACCTGATCGAAGCTCCAACTCCCTAATTCTTTGGCTTTAACCAAAAGGAGGATACAACCCCCTAGGTTCTCCGGCTACAATCAGAAGCTGGCTAAAACCACCTAGTTCTTAGGATCCAACCTGAAGGAAGCTCCAACTCGTTGATTCTCCGGCAACAACCGGAAGGAGGATACAAACCCATTTCCTTGCCCCTTCCAACTGCCTGAAATATAAATGCCAAATGTAGAAAAGTTGCCACTGTCACTAAATCAAACACTTCCATTGTCAACCTATCATTGTCAACCAATACCAACAACTTGTGAAAACCTGTACCAATCAACCTGCACCAAACAACCTGTAACAGCTTGTACCAACAATCTAAACCAACACAAGTGCATCAACTATGCACAACACAGCTTGTCACAACAGCCTGTCACATCAATTTGTCTCATCAATCTCATTAACCAAATAATATCTATTCACAAATACCAATCAACAAGACAAATCTCAACCATATGCACAATATCACCAAGATGTGCATCAACCAAGACTACTTAAAAATATCAGCAAGATATATCACAATAAAGATGTGCTTCTAAGAGTATACCAAGTCATATATGCCACATCATCCATAAACCATGTGCCAACAATACTACTAGCAAGTTCCTCTAACAATGTACCGAATATGTAACAATCATGCATTAACTACACATCAACTATGACTCATAAATATGTACCAACATCATCAACTATACACTTGATGTATGTTCCAACTCACCAAATACTTGTCTCAACCATGTAACCAACATGTACCTCAACCATATACCAAAGACATACACCAATATAACCATCAAAATTTCTCTAACAGTTAATCACTCTATCCATAAACCAAATACCATAAAACCTTACATGAAACCATGTGCCAAAACCTCATTGTTATGTATCCTCAAGCATGTACCATGTCATGACCAGTTGTAACCATCAAATACTTGCATATAGACATACCTTTAATCATGTAGAAACATTGTTGCATCATCATCAAGACCTATACCATACCATGCAACAATTGAAACAATTCCAATATGAAAATCTGATGTGGCTACCGAATTGCCAACTTTTTGCTGTTGCCAAATTACCCACGACTATGAAACTTCTCTTTCTGTATCTACCAAAACCCGAGAATACATAAAAACTCGTGGCTACAAAATTGTCATTTCCTGCAGCTACCGAAACCTA
This sequence comes from Picea glauca, assembly GCA_000966675.3. Classification (NCBI taxonomy): domain Eukaryota; kingdom Viridiplantae; phylum Streptophyta; class Pinopsida; order Pinales; family Pinaceae; genus Picea; species Picea glauca. The sequence continues at coordinate 26,490 of JZKD02S2114016.1, read as the reverse complement.
CAGCTACATAAACACATGTGGCTAAAAAATTATCATTTGTTTTGGCTATCGAAACTTGTAGCTATAGAAACATCGACGTCTATAGAAACACCCGTGACTACATAATTTTTGTTTTCTATAGCTACTAAAACCTACGGCTACAAAAACACCCAGGCTACAATATTGTCATTTTCTACAGCTATCGAAACCAGTGCTTCTTCAGACTTGTGAAAATTCAAATATATCAATGAGTACTTGCAATAAACCTTTCACAAAATAGATATTCAACTAAGTTCAATAGGTTCTAATGGGAGTCTGTTTCTCTCTTATTTATACTCTCCAAGTGGATTCCTTTAGGTATTATCTTCTAACTATTTTACCCAACTTCCCTCTTTTAGGGACAACCCACTTTCAACTACTTTACCCACTTTCAACCACTTAATCCATAAATAGTAAACTCACCACTTCTTGTCGCAACTAATTTATTTTTAATTATTTTATTATTGCAAAAACTTTACTCATGATTAACTCCTAGTTATAACCACTTTGACTAGTAAAATTATTCTAGGATCTTCTAGAATAATTGACTTCTTTGACCTTATAGGGGCTTCCAGATAACTCAAAAGGGTTCACCAACTTGACAAGGCCATATCTCCCTAACCATGAAGAAATACATGGTGTTCCACATATCATCGGAAATAACACGATGTTTATTATCCATCCATCGTAGTCTCAACTACAAATTCATTGATCTTCATTACATTATTCCTCAAAAAAAAGTGGGTTCCTTAACCATACCTTTGTGCTACTAGAATTATATAAGGTTTGACATCAATATCTAAGGGTTGAGATCAATCTACTAGATCACTCTCCAAGGGTTGACATCAATGACAACCCACTATCCAACAATATCCCCCTTTGGAATTGATGGAAACACTTAGTCATGGAAATACTCATGCGCATACTCTTTGTGATCATTGCTCCTCATCAATGTTTCTATCTCTCCCCCTTTGACATCAATGAAAATGAGTATCTCTCTTTGAGGTTTCTCCCTCTGAATGAATGCTCCTTGGGGATGCTCCCCTTGTTTGTATTTTCCTTTTGGATACCCCCCCTACTTAGATGCCTTTGATCTTTCTATGTGTTTGTAAGCCTATGATTACTCTCTCTTCCTTCATCTAAATAATCTCTCCCCGTTTGACAAATGGTATCACTTTTATGCAATGATGATGGAATGGTTTCCCATGCTCCCTTTATGATAATCTATATAATCTCTCCTCCTGTAATCATATCTCTATTCTTACCTCTCTGTCTGACAACTTCTCTAAATGATCTTTCTACCTATCTTCCTGCTTCTATTTCTCTTCCTTTGACTTCTCTGCAATATGTCATGTAAAAATATTATAGGGATTCCTATACATGCTTCCTTTTGGAGTTTTTTTTCATTGGTGCTTCCTTGTGTAATCAACTGACATATATAAAAATAATTTTAGAATAAGAATTCAAATATTCATCCAACATTCAATCTTTGAATCAATATTTGAACCACTCTTTGAACCAATCTATGAATCCATGCTCTCATCCATTGTCATATGTCTGTCCAAACCTATTAATTCATCTATGTCCATACTATCCAAGACTCTGCTACTCAACTGTCCACAATGTTGACCCATATGTCATTGTACTATCATGAAGTCTTCACTACTGCAACTGATCATCAAATGTCAAATGTGTCCACTGGTCTTCTCTAACTCTGTAACATCAATATGAAACACTTCACACTACTCGAGGGATGAATCTTTGACCTATAGATCTGCTTCCTAGACTCCCTCTATTCAATATTCATATTACTTGGGAGTCTCCAAGCCCGATGGCTTAGAAAAATACTCACTCTAATGCAGAGTCATCTTCCTCTTCATATATGGATACATATCCCTTTTATTTCTCTTTCTGAATTATGTCGTCATCTTGAGTTTTGAGATATTCTTCATCCTCTACTTGAATTCCAACACTTTCCTCTTTTCCTATAAATTCATCATGATCATGTGTTGTTGCAAATACTGAAAGTATGAATCCTTGGACTTGTTCTTCGTTTACCCACTCCTCTTATTTTTTACTTCTTCTCCAATATTTCCTGTATCTGTCATTAATATTTTATTTCATAGGAGGCTTTATCATGCTTCTACAATTTCGATTCATGTGTCCATAGTTGTGGCATTTGTAACATTTAATGTTTTGTCGGTCCACATAAGATTTTTTTTCTTGATCATTTATTTCATATGCCCTGCAATCTACAACATTATGTCCAAAGTTAGTACAATAAAAAAATGACCATAAAATAATTTTACATACCTGGGATTCACTGATATTCTTTGTGGTGTAGTCCTTATGGGTTCCTATCTTGGCTGATCATGATTGACATTTCTTTGCTTCATGAATTTAGAAGGTATTTTGTATTCATGCATTTTTTATTCTTGTTAACCATGATTCCTTCCTTTGAGAACTTATGCATAACTCGTTTGTTATATTTTTGTCATCATAGAGTTTGAACCTTTCCTAGTCTACATCTTCATGTATCCTAGTCTAAACCTATCATAGTATTGTCTTTGATTGTTGATGATCTTATCCAATGTCTTGGTGCTATCTTGCTACATGTCCTTCTTTCGAATATCTTTTCTTAGAGTGATTGCTTCTACTTCCAACCTTTCAATCATCTTTTCCTTCTATGCTAGTTGACTTCTAAGTATTTATTCAATCATTCTATCCTCTTATACCTGGAATTTAAACTTCATAATTATCTGCTTGACTTCCTCTAAGTTGATATTCTGAGATCCTTTTACTTTTAGTTCTTCCTTGAGTGTCTTTTTTTTCTTTATTTCTTTCCTTAGTTCTTCTAAGGCACTAATTAATTATGCTATGAGATCAAATTCTCCTTCTTCTTCAAAACCATTATATTTTCTTGTTTGATTTTCCATATCCATAAATAGTACCTTTTTTTGATCACTTTCAATTTCATCAACTTCATCATATGAGGAACTATCTTCTCTTGAGTATATATTTTCTTGAAGACTTTCCTTTTGTCTTTCTTGTTTCCCTTTTGATATTTCTTTTATTTCTTGGGATCTTCCTCTTCATCAGTATCTGAATTCTTGGCATAAGGACATTTATTTTCAAAATGACCAATTTTACCACAATAAAAAAATTTCAATGGAAGCTTACCTTTGTATTTACATGTACCATTTTTAAACTTTCTTACAAAGTTTTCCATTTCTTCATCTTCCTCTTAATCATCATTGCAGCTACATTCTGACTTTGGATTTTGCTTGCTCTTTTTCTTTGTATTCTTGGATTCTTTGAATGTTTCTTCCTTTGTAACTGGGTTTTTTAGTTCTATTGTCATTTCATAAGTGGATAATATCCCATGTAGCGCATCCATGCTCAAGGTGTCTAGATATGCTCTTTCTTCCAGGAATGAAATATTTGAATCAAATATCATTGGTAGGGATATCAATACCTTTTTGACAACAACATATTCACTTACCTCATCTCCCAGACCTTTGATACTCTTTACTATTTCATCAAATCGTAGAAATTAGGAAGATATGTTTTCATCTTCATCCATCTTCAATTTTTCAAATTTTTCTCTAAAAATTTGAAGTTTAGCTTCCTTGACTTTCTCACATCCTTCATATATATTCTTTAGTTTGACCCAGATGTATTTTGGAGAATCACAGTGCATAATGTTGATGTATATTGATTTAGTCAAACCATTCAAGAGTGCACTTGTGGATCTTGAATTATTTTCTTCAAGTTTCTTTCCATGTTTATCTTTTGGAGGAGCATTTTTTGCTTTGTATCCATCTACCACTAATCTCCAAACATCAAATCCTAGTGCATGTATGTGTGTCTTCATTATCCTTCTCCAGAAGGAATAGTATTCCCCATAAAATTGTGGTATCCCAATCTTAGAGTAATCCATGATCCCATTCAAGTGGTTAAACTGTCTCTTGAAGGACCTTCTCTGATACCAATTGTTGGATTACTAGGGGGGGGGGGTGAATCAGTAATGAGCAATTTATAAAAAATTTAACCATAGTTTATATTCCTTTAACATATTCAACCATGTTCATCAGTTCATCATCAATATATTATTCTATMATAAACATTAACATCCATTAGGGAATAATAAACAACAATGCACAAATCCACACAATACACAATACACCAATATTTATGTGGAAACCCAATGCGGGAGAAAACCAAGGAATGATTTTCCTATATGTCAAAGAATTACATTCAAATAAGCACCAACTTCCAATTCTCCATCTCCAACTGGAAGGAGGCCCCAACCCCCTATTTTCTCAGGCTCCAACCTAAAGGAAGCTCCAACTCCCTAATTCTTTGGCTCCAGCTAGAAGGAGGTTAAAACCCCATCGGTTCTCTGGCTACAACCGAAATGTGGCTACAACCACCTATTTCTCATGCTTGAACCTAAAGGAAGCTCCAACTCCCTGATTCTTTGGCACCAACTGGAAGGAGGCTACAACCCCCTTTATGTTCCATGTCCAACCTCCCTGAAATATAAATGTCAAATGTAGACAACTTGTCACTATCACTGAATCAAACACTGCCACTATCAACCTATCACTTTCAACCAATACCAAAAACCTGTAACAACTTGTACCCATCAACCTGCACCAAAAAACCTGCACCAAAAAGCCTGTACCAACAACTTGTAACATGTACCAATAATCTATACAAACACAAGTGCATCAACTATGCACAACACAACCTGTCACAACAACTTGTCACATCAAATTGTCTCATCAATCTCATCAAACAAATCAGATCTATTCACCAAGATCAAACACCGAGACAAGTCTCAACCATTTGCACAATATCACTAAGATATGCATCAACCAAGACTACTTACAAATATCAACAAGTTGTATCACAATCAAGATGTGCTTCTAAGAGTATACCAAGTCATATATGCCACATATTCCATAAACCATGTGTCAACAATATTACTAGCAAGTGCCTCTAACAATGTACCAAATATGTACCAATTATGCATTAAATACACATCAACTATGACTAATCAAGATGTACCGACATCATCAACTATACACCTCATGTATGTGCCAACTTATCAACTACTTGTCTCAACCATGTACCCAACATGTACCTCAACCATATACCAAAGACATACACCAATATAACCATAAAAAGTTCTATAAACATTCGTCACTCTATCCATAAACCAAATACCATAAACCATTACATCAAACCATGTGCCAAAACCTCACTATTATGTAGCCTCAAGAATGTACCATGTCATGACCAATTGTAACCATAAAAAAATTACATATAGAAATACCTTTAATCATGTAGAAACCTTGATGCATCATCATCAAGACCTATACCATACCATGCAACAATTGGCACAATTCCAATATGAAAATTTGATGTGTCTTTTGAACTACCAACTTTCTATAGCTGCCAAATCACCCATGGCTACTGAAACTTCTCTTTATGTAGATACCAAAATCTACGACTACAGAAACACCCGCGGCTACAGAATTATAGCTTTCTGTAACTACTAAAACCCGCGGCTACAAAAACACCTACAACTAAAGAATTGTCATTTTTTGCATCTACGCAAACTTGTGGCTACAGAAATAATCGCAACTACTAAATTGCCATTTTCTGCAACTACCAAAACCAGCAACTACATAAACACTCACGACTATAAAATTATCATTTTATGCAACTACCAAAGCCTGTGCATTTTTAGAATTGCAAAACTTCAGAGATATCAATGAGTACCTGCAATAAACCTTTCACAAAATAGATATTCAACTAATTTCAATAGGTGCTAATGGGAGTCCCTTTCTCTCTTATTTATACCCTCCAAGTGGCTTCCTTTAGGTGTTATCTTCTAACTATTTTAACCAAGTACCCTCTTTTAGGGATAACCCACTTTCAACTACCTTTCCCACTTGCAACCACTTTATACATAAATAGTAAACTCACCACTTCTTGTTGCAACTAATTTATTTTTAAATATTTTCTTATTGCAACAACTTTACTCATGATGAAATCCTAGTTACAACCACTTTGACTAGTAAAATTCTTCTAGGATGTTCTAGAATAATTGACTTATTTGACCTTCTAGGCGGTTCTCGATAACTCAAAAGGGTTCACCAACTTCACAAGGCCATATCTCCCTAACTGTGAAGAACTATGTGGTGTTCCACAAATCACCAAAAGTGGAATGATGTGTACTATCCATCCATGGTAGTACCATATGCAAATCCATTGATATTCATTCAATTATTCCTCAAACAAACTCAATTTCCTTAACCATACTTTTGTGCTACCGAAATTTTGTACTAGACTTCTCCAAGGGTTGACATCAATATCTAAGGTTTGAAATCAATTTATAGGATCACTCTCCAATGGTTGACATCAATGAAAACCAACTATCCAACATAAAGTAGATGAAGGACCACTTCATCTAGTAATATGCCAACACCATGATGATTCATATGATGAAACAATCAACAATGAACCACAAGATAACATAATGAATGAGTATCAAGAACAAGAGGATTTAGAGGAAGAGAAGAGAATGGAAACACCACATCCAAAGACACGATCAAGGTTTGTTCAAAAACATCATCTAGAAAGTCATATTCTTGGAAACAAAGAAGCAGGTGTACAAACTAGAAGAAAAATTATAGATACATCTAGATATACAAATTTTCCATTGTTTCCCATGATTGAACCCCAAAATTTTGTGCAAGAAAGTTAGGATGACCACTGGGTCAAATCCATGAATGAAGAACTAGACCAAATAGAAAAAAATAAGACTTTGGATATTGTTCCAACACCCAATAAAAATATTGTAATTGGAACTAAATGGGTATACAGAAACAAGTTGAATGAAGATGGACAAATAGTCAGAAACAAGGCCAGACTAGTATGCAAAGGGTATGCTCAAGTAGAAGGAGTGGAATTTAAAGAAACATTTTCCCATGTTGCAAGCATTGAAGCTATCAAGATGTTTTTGGTCTTTTCATGCTATAGAAAAATCAAATTTTATTAGATGGATGTCAAATCAACCTTTTTAAATGGTGACCTAGAGGGAGAAGTTTATGTGGAGAAACTAGAGGCTTTTCAGCTGACTGACAAAAGGGATTATGTTTTTTTATTAAAGAAATCCATGTGTGGGATAAAACAAGATCCAAGAGCTTGGTACTATATACTGGACAAGTATTTTCACCAGCAAGGATTTCAAAAAGGAATGGATGATAACAAATTATACATCAAGGTTGAAGGTAATGATTTGTTAATTATTGTAGCATATGTTAATGATATTATTTTCGGAAGAAACATTGAATTAATGACTAAGAATGTTTTAGATACAATGTAGAAAGAGTTTTATATTTCTATGTTGGGGGGACTCTTTCTTTCTTGGTCTACAAATCAATCAAACATAAAAAGAAATTTTCATTTCTCAAATTAAATATCTCAAGGAAATATTGAATAAATTTGGCATGGAAAATTGTGCACTAGTGTTGGCGTAGGCCAATTTTTGGAAAAATTGAAGAAGTTTTGAAGGAATTAAATCATCACCAGAAAATAAGGGAGCACGTCAGGAATAAAGGAAAATTGACGCTGAAAAAAGAGGAAAAAGAAGCATCGAGAAAAGTAGTTACAAAGTGGACAAACTGTTGCGGAGTAGTTGGAAAGTGGACAAGCACTGACTTGGAGCAACGGTTGGATCGAGGACCAGTTGGGATTAAGTCAAGGATAAAGTGGAAAAAACTAATCTTCTTATGGTTATGGTTTTTTTAAGGGATTTGTCCCAGTTTTGTATAAGTAGAATGTATTAGGACAATGAGAGGGTTGTTTTCTTTTTTGGGTAGACATATGTATTGTTGAGATTGTATTAGGTATTTTTGGGTTGAGTAGAAGATATTTCTAAGTGACTTTAGGGATCTGTGGATATCGAATGTAATGGAGGAAGAATTGTACAGTGCACAACACTAGATTTGTAGAGAATATGAATAAATATCCGAAGCGACAAATCTTTGTGGGTGTAGCCCTATGGGGGTGAACCACAATATATCTTTGTTTTATGTGATTGTATGAAGTGTCTATAATTGTATTTTATTTAATGAGTTTTTATGATGAATATGTTATATGATAAAGGAATGAACATTGCACAGTAAGAATAAGCTAATCTAAACTGAAGAACAACACTAGAAAAGGAATGTTATAGTTAGTAAATAGATTATAATCTTGGTTTATAGTAGATGAATACTTGTTTATGATCAAATGTGGATAGAATGATTAATAACGCTCTAGTAGAATAGTTGTGAAAGTGGTCTGGAATAAGATCTAATGAGGGTTTGAAGGTTAACTGTAAGTAGGTTAAATGCCTCTGAGAGAAACACATCCCATCCCCAAGCTATAGATATCTGAGTCCTGTGACCACCCATAGATGTTACACATTATTTTGGTCACCCCAGTGATCAACTGATGACATGTGCATAACTCACTTCCATGTTCCCTAAAAACACTAAAAGAGACTTTCTCCATGAGAAAAGTAGTTTACCTTTTCTTCCTTAAAAACTATGTCAAAGGATATCACCACATCCTTCTCTATGCTTGGGGTGAAAAGATGATTGATCATCACACGTTGCACCAACGATGGACTATGGCATCATTGCAGGCTTCCCGTGCATAGGGTGCGACGATGCTTAAACAAGGGAAAAGTGAAATTCATGAAGGTTCTAGAAGAGAATCTTCTAGAAGATGAGGTGGCCTCTGATCGATTTGGATATTACTCGCTTCTCTGATTTAGTGGGATCATCCTAATATCCTCATCTATCCCTCTTTCACCCTATATAAAGAGGGATATATTATGAAAAGGCTAAGGCTTGCTTATGCATTAATAATTATGCTATAGATTATACTATAGATAGATTTGATTTAGCTCTCTAACTCAGGTTGTGGATCTTATTCATCAAGGAATTGGTGAAAAGATGTGTGTGTGTTGGAGCAAAGAGCCATTGGAAGGTACCTTGCAACATCAAGGCATGGGTTGTATTCTCCACCTTCATTTAATATAATGCAGCAATACATTTCTTCCCTATAAAGGTCTCTTTACTTTTATTGTATAACTCCTTGATATTATACATAGAATTCATGAGAATATATATATCTTTGTTCTCTCTCTTTGTTGGTTTGTGCTTCTTAAATAGGTTCACCATCCCACAAATCCAAAGATGGAGCGACAAGGATGACACTAGCAAGGATCAAGAGTCATTTAAAAGGTATGTCATTTTTCTCTCTCTAAACTAGTTTATGTAACGTCCCCTAGCCGCCCACAGGCCGGGGTATGCCACTCCATAGAAATCTCTCATTCTCTGACACCAGTTAGTAACATGCCCATCCTTTTCAGGTCGGGCCATGATACTCTAGGGAACTCTTTTGTTCCCTTACTGCAGAACATACGGTAACCTACCCAGTAATCAACTGGGCTATGCCACATAAATTTTCTCTTCAAACTACATGCAACTTAAACATATACATACAACACTCTTGCGGAAGATTTAAATATAAACATAAATAAACAATCACATTATGTAACATACGACGTTATACTGAAATAACAGTAACCACAAATATGCATCATATACAGGGAAATACCCATAACACACAGGCAATTATAATCACATATTTGATAACCTGTAACATAAGCATGTAATTAACAATGTAACATTTAATTTTATCATACGATTGGTACTTATCTTGGAAATATTGTCACCAACTGAGTACATACCGTCCACAAACCTCCCAGCCTTAGACTACACAGTTCATCACTCTCAACAGTGAGTCACCCCTGAGATGGGACTGAAATCCACCCAGGTAAAGGGTTCCTAACTAGGCTAAGGCTCATGGACAATAGGAAAGACTCTGCCTCAGGTGCTTACTCAACTAATAGCCTACAACCACTCATTCCCCACATGCCTGTCCCACCCAAGGAAGTGTGCCCCTTCTTTTCTCAACAGCCCCTCAGCTGTCCCACTTCCCTTCCAGGGATTTAGCAACAGGCTAGACCAGAAGTCTCAGAGAATTATAGCTGCAGTTTAGCACCTTTGGGAATCAATCCCCAACAATTCCCTTGCTCGGAGAATTGCTCACGGGCCTGAAAACCCGCTTCTTCAATCCCACTCCAAGCTAACCAGGTACACCAATAGGAAAAGGATATGGAAATAGGATAAGATATGGTGAAATGGATGTCTCAAGGATAGCAAAATGCGTGAGTGAAAATGGTCATGGAATCATTGACTGGATAACTGAGTGCTGGAAGGAATCATTGTGAAACTAATCGTGAAAGTGATGGTGAGAATGATGGTGAAGCTACTGGTAAGAATCCCCATGAAAAGTGACCAAATGAGCTAAGTCCCCATGATATGAATGCATGTCCCCAACTTGACACTTGTCATATCGGAAGTTACTTTGGTCCACTTGTCCCCAACTTTAGCACTTAGGATAAAATAATTATCCATACTTTATGTTTTAAGAAATATTGGTATAATATTCCTTTTTGGCTTAAGCTCTCTAGCTTAGCCCCTTTTCCTTGACGTTTGTCCCTCCCTTTCCCTAACTGGTGAAGTTCAGTCCCCCATCTCTTTTATTGTGGTCGGTCTGCACGCAACAATGTATTTTATATTAATCATGAGACATGTACAAAATAGGCGCACTGGCCTTTAACATCTAGGTGCTCCGGCCCAATACCAAAACATAAGCATCTCATATTATAATAACTGGATCACCAGCCTATAACACATATCATATACATGAGGCTCGTTTTCCTCCATATTGCGTGCACTTTAGTTACTGCGCATGGTATCCGAGAATGTACATATTACATCATTTTACTGTGAAGTTCATGCACTCACTATGCCATGGGAATTGCATTACAAAATGATGTCCAAACAACTCACTAGCTTAAGTACACTCATATTACATTTACAATTGGGTTCGGCCAAGGGATATTACAGTTTATATGACAATGAAGTCTAAGGTGCAGTTTGTATTATGCCTTGTTTTGTTCTATTTTCATGTTTAAGTTAGGGAGATTAATTTGTGTCCGCACTTACCAATTTGTCCGATAAAAAAATTGGCAACCATATTGGGGAATGAATTATTTCATTTTTTTTCTTTTTATTTTATTTTAGCCTGCCTTATTTTGATCAATTTCATTCTCTGAGTCTGTGGGTGATCCATCTCACTCTGCTTTTGTAAACCAACACGATGACATCACACTGTGTCTTACTTTTATCCTGTGATGATTCTTCATCGTTGCACTGTACCCTTCTACAGCCTATGATGATTCCTGTAGGAATTGTTGGAGTGACAATCATTTTTCTTTTCTTTACCCAGATTTTTCTTTACTTCTTGGGATGAAATTTTAGATTTGGTGAATGATTGGTTTGCATCTTTTAATTTGATTGATTTTCAAGAATTGAAAGTCTTCTTCATAAGATTTGTAAGTTTCATATTTTACTTCTTATTGCAAGGGTATAATCTGAAGGCTTTGATCCTGAGTGCTTGCTTGATAAGTTGTTCTTGATTTATTTTGAGTTTTGGATTTATTTTAAGTTTTGTATTGTTGTTGATTAAGAAACAATTTTTGTTTGCATTCAACAAATAGTTTTCTTATCTTTTCATTTTTTGCGTGCATTATGAGTTTGATTTGGGAAAGAGTGTTGACAATGCATTGATATTCTTAGACCATTCTTTCTTTTTTGGATTAGGTCTCTTTTCTAATTTGAAAAGGAAAGGACTAAAGTTTATTTTAAGTTTGTTCTAGATTTCTTTTGAGTTTTGGATTTATTTTAAGTTTTGTATTGTTGTTGATTAAGAAACAATTTTTGTTTGCATTCAACAAATGGTTTTCTTATCTTTTCATTTTTTGTGTGCATTATGAGTTTGATTTGGGAAAGAGTGTTGAGAATGCATCAATATTCTTAGACCATTCTTTTTTTTTTGGATTAGGTCTCTTTTCAAATTTGAAAAGGAAAGGACTGAAGTTTATTCTTCTTTTTAGTAGTCTTTGTAAAAAATATTTTGCATTCAAATATTTGTTGAAAATAGAAAATTGGAATATTTAGTAGTTTTGATTGTTTAGAATCCATATCATTCAAAGATTAAGAAATTGTGTTTTGTAACTTTTGTATTCTGGAAAGATAAACCTTCTCCCTATTGTAATTAGAGTTCATCCAATGAAACGATTGCATATCATCTATTTTTTCATTTTATTGGGTCAAGGTCAAATACATCATCAGTTTCACTTTCGTTTCTCTTTTGAGTAAGCAATAGCCTTTAAAATTCAATGTAATTTTAAAATCTATTAGAGACTTTTATTTTCTATAAATTTTATACACCAACATTAGCTAGGATAGCGCTTTGGAATAGGTTGTGAGGCACACTCTCCAAAGCATCAAAACAAACAATATTATCTTATGATAGGGAGATTTAAAATCCACTTGCTACATTTTGTACTGGGAAGCCCTTCTAACACAAGGGTCAATCACGAGGTCACATTAGGGCCAACATAGTTACTTACCCTTCTTTGTTGGTCTTAGTGTAGAGATTGCGCGTATTATTGGGGGTCACTTGAGAATCAAATTATGTGGGGAACTTCTCGAGTTGATTTCAGGCTTAGATACCCTGCCCTTGCACGTGGATCAGACTTTCGACTGCTTCCCCAGGCATCATTTTCATAATTGGTAACCTTAGTGGCCTATCTCTTTAGAGTCTTTACCCGAGGTGAATGTGGAGGGGTAAGTCTTCACGGTACCTAGAATCGACGTTGGCCAAACTCACTCAGGATACTTGGAGGGTATACCCACGATTATGTGTGGGAGCTTACATCAGGGTGTAAGTCCATTAAGCAGGTCGTCAATGTAACTTTTCCACCCACTTTATCTCAGTCCCTTCTTGTTTTGATTTCGTGACGTTGAATTTCATCACCAACTAGTGAATTCGAAATAGGAAGGTTTGTTTGCGTGTTTGATATCTAGATTTTATTAGTGAGTGTTGTTTGTTTCTTTGGTTGGCCTTAGATTTCTTTCATTCTTTATTTGGTGAAGCCAACATCGACCCTTGTCATTCATGTAAGATGCAAGGTTTACCTCTAGAAGAGCTAGAATAATACACTCCTTTGCTTCCTAACTCGCTAGAGGGTTCTCTTGAAGGAGAAGTCAAGAACGATGTAACCTTTGAGATTGGAAGTTATAGTCCATTGGAGGAATCAATAATTCCTATAAATATGTTATTGAGTGTTTTACAAGATCCACTTTTTCTCCAGATAAATTCATCGGGAGACATTGTTGCTGAAGATTATACTAGAATACCTACTGGACCTTATGCAGATTTTGGTGTAGACAATCCACCCTTACAGACTGAGTTGTTTAGAACTCTGGTTCATTCCGTTGGAATTTTTAATCCTAGCTCTGTTCCTGTCTGTTCTCTTTGGTGGACTTCTTCGGGACATGATATTTTTTATAAACTAGGAATGAGTCACCTATGCTTGAGGACCTCTAATAAACCTATGGCATCACATATGTCTGTGACTTCCATTGCTTACACAATACCTTTATATATTTTTACTGGCATGACCACTAATGTTGTCATGGTTTCATACCAATTGTTGGTTGGTTCTCATACAATTCTTCCTCTCCATATAGTTA
>JZKD02S2114016.1:0-12726 GCA_000966675.3 Picea glauca | reverse complement strand
TCAAGAGAGGATATCATCAGATCCGGATGAGAGAGGGAGATGAATGGAAGACAACATTCAAGACAAATGAGGGTTTGTACGAATGGTTGGTCATGCCGTTTGGGTTGACAAACGCACCAAGCACTTTTATGAGGCTGATGAATGAAGTCCTGCGGGAATTCATTAGCAAATTTGTGGTCGTATACCTGGACGACATACTGATATTCAGCAAGACAAAGGCTGAACACTTGAGGCATTTATCCATAGTGATGAAAGGGCTACAACAAGAGAAGCTGTTGATCAATTTGAAGAAATGCTCGTTCATGTAGACATAACTCATTTATTTGGGTTTTGTAATCTCGGAAAATGAATTGAAGATGGATCCTGAGAAGGTAGAAGTAATCAGGAATTGGCCATCGCCGAGGAATGTTTTTGAGGTAAGGAGCTTCCATGGACTGGCTAGTTTCTACAGGAAGTTCATTCGAGATTTCAGTGGAATTAGCGCAGTAATGATGGTTACAGTGAAGAAGAGGCATAAAGTTTTTCATTGGACAGCCGAGGCTGAGAAGAGCTTCAATCTGTTGAAGCGAAAGATTACAGAGCAGCCAATTCTGGTGCTGCCAGATTTTCAAAAGACCTTCCAAGTGAAGTGTGATGCTAGTGGATATGTTGTTGGAGGGGTCCTGAGTCAAGATGACAGACCTGTTGCATACTACAATGAGAAGCTGGATGATGCAAAGCTGAAGTACTTCACGTATGACAAAGAGTTCTATGCCATCATACAGGCATTAAAAAAGTGGAGGCATTACTTGATACCCAAGGAATTCGTTTTGTACAGCGATAATCACGCATTGCAGTTCGTGAGTCAAAAGGAGAAGTTGAACCATAAGCATGCGAAGTGGGTAGAGTATATGTAGAATTTCACGTTTGTGATAAAGCACATTTCAGGAACTGCTAACAAAGTAGTTGATGCCTTGAGCAGGAAATACTTGCTGTTGCAGGAGTTCAGAGTCAAAACCTTGGGTTTTGAAAATTTAAAGGATATGTATGCAGGTGATACAGATTTTGCAGAAACATACGAGGCAGCCGAGAATCCGGTTCTCAGGGATTGGGGCCCATGGATATATTTTATGATCCAGGATGGATTGTTGTTTCGGGGCAATCAACTGTGTATTCCAGATTGCTCTATGAGGGAGAATTTGGTGAAGGAAAATCACAGCGGTGGTTTAGCAGGTCATTTTGGACATGACAAAACATTCGCCAAGCTAAGCGAATCATATTATTGGCCGGGGATGCGCACCGATGTAAAACGGTTTGTTGACAGATGCAGGATATGTCAACATGCGAAGGGTCGTAAGAAGAACACAGGGTTCTATCAGCCATTGCCCATACCTGAGAGGCCATGGGAGGCGATCAATATGGATTTTGTTTTGGGTTTGCCGAGGACACAACGAGGAGTTGATTCCATCTTTTTGGTGGTGGACAGGTTCTCAAAAATGGCACATTTTATTCCATTTCATAAAACCAGCGATGCGACCCACATCGCGAGTTTTTTTTTCAAAGAGATTGTCCGATTGCATAGATTGCCGAGAAGCATAGTCTCGGATCGAGATACAAAATTCATAGGTCATTTCTGGAGGACGCTATGGAGAAAGCTGGGAACTAATCTGTCATTTAGTTCAGCATATCATCCGCAGACGGATGGGCAAACCGAAGTGGTCAATAGAATCCTGGGAGATTTATTGAGGATCCTGGTGGCAGAGCATCGCAGCAACTGGGATCAGATCCTACCACAGGCAGAATTCCCGTACAACGATTCGGTGAATCGGAGTACAGGTAAGAGTCTGTTCTAGATTTTGTATGGGACACATCCAAGGGGAGTATCTAAGCTCAGGGAATCAGAACAGGCTGAAACTAGCAGCGCGAGTGCAGAAAGATTCTCTAAGGCAATGCAAGAACTTCACGCAGAGGTGAAGCAACGACTGAAGAAGGCAAATCAAGAGTATAAGCGCAGAGCCGATCAGAGGAAGAGGAAGCTTCAGTTTGAAGTTGGGGACATGGTTCTGGCGCACTTAAGGAGAGAAAGGTTCCCAAGAGGAACATATAACAAGCTCAAGATGAAGAAGATCGGGCCATGCAAAGTCCTGAAGAAATTCCGGGAGAATGCCTATGAGCTTGAGTTGCCGGATGGCATCGGGATATCTCCGATTTTCAATATTTCAGATTTATACCCCTACAGGGCTGAGAATGCAGGAGTCAGACTTGAGGAACCAGTGATCTAGTGGCAGAAACAATTACCAGTTGCACAGAAACCTCAGATGCAGTGCATACTGGAGAAGCGAGCAGGAAAGAAGACCAGGAGGAAGCAATATTTTGAATACCTAGTGAAGTGGAAGAACCACCCAGTGGAGGATGCAAGCTGGGAGACAGAGGCGGTGATCCAGAAACATGGGCACATGATACATGAGCTCATGGACAGGAGCCCATGAATTCTTTTGAGCCGAGGAGTATGATGCAGGAGCATCCACACCCCATCAAGCGAGCCAGCGCGTGGATAAAGAAATACAGCTGAGCAGTGCCAGCACATATGTTTTTGAAATACTTTGGAAATTTGTTGTGCCTTCATTTGGATGAAGACATTCATAACATAGCGCACTTGTACATTGTAACGGACCTTGAGCAGATAAGCTCTTGTCCTTATTTAGCTGAGGCATTTATTAGATTTAATGCAAGTAGATAAATTAATTAAGTCTAGATTAGACAGTTTTGCTTTCGAGAGGGAAAACAGAATATAGGCACCCTCCTTTGTATTATTGTATTCAATTGAGAATTATCAAGTATTCAGGAGCAAAGGAGAGCAAAGTAGAGAACTGGTGAAAAAATCCCCATGTACAGATATTGAATTAATAGGAAAGATTTGATTCAATTCCATGGCTGTGATTATCCTCTGTGTATTGTTGATATTATGTTGTTGCTTACTTGCTTCTTGTTATGCTTTCATTGTATATGCTACATATGTAATTTCATGGCAGATTAGGAATCTAGGAGAGAGACGAGACTGAGTTTCCATTGTTTCTTTGATTGAGCCGGGAGATTCCTGCATAGAGTGCAGTTGAATGCCTCCGCATAGAGTGCATTGAGGAGGCCATGCATTTGAATGCGTGTTCTCATCTACCCAGAGTTGTGTTGGTTTATTCAGACCGTGCAAAGGATGTGCAGGTTTGATTGAAGACTCAGAGGCAAGCTGGGGAAGAGGAGAACAGGAAAGCCTTGATTCAATTCCATGGATGTGTTTATTCTCTGTGTGCTGTTGGCATTATGCCTTTGCATATTTGCTTCTTGTTACATATTTCTTTCATATGCCGCGTATGTGATTTTATGGAAGAATTGAAATCTAAGTGTCTGAGTGGAAGTAGGTGAAAGACAGAATGGAGAAGTCACCAGTCACGAGGAATAGTCGTAGGTTGGTGGACCATCTCATAGAGAGACACTCCTTGTTCGAAGGTGCAGTAAGGATAAAGGGGACGTGAAGTCTACAGAGTGAACAAAAGAAAGTTCGAAGGTTGGGAAAAGCAGAAGCGTCGAAAGAATCATGAGGAGCACAACTCAAGGTCGTGGATTGGGCGTTTCGGGAGCTCGTTAAGTAAATCTCTTGATTCACGTAGAGGAGATCGCGAATTCGTGAGAAGCAAAGGCTCGACAGATTCGTGCATAGTCAAGTTGACATAGTGAGAGATCTCGGGACATCGGGGTTCGGGAATAGAAGGGCAGTGAGATTAGTCTCGTGAGAGGCGAGATAACAAGTTATTGACATCTTGGCATTTCGGATCTCGGGAGTTGGGATCCCGAAAGTATAGTGACGTGAGTCACGGTAGCGCGAGGTTCCGATATGTCGAAGGAAGGTCAACGTTGACCAGAGACATCGGGTCTCGGGGATCCGAGGGTCTAATATTCAGTTGTTGAACTCGCGAAGTCGCGAGGACCGATCCTCCGATAATCAAGGAAGGGAGGATCGCGCGGGTAGAGAGTCACTGTGGGTACGAAGGATTCCCGCAAGGGGAACAAAAGAACATTTGTGTTCTTCGAGCCGATAGAAGAGAAGGTCCTGGTGAGAGCAGTCGTTCGCCAAGGATTGGCAGGCAGTCATAGAAGAGGTGTTCCAATAGGATCTTGAGTGATTACCAGAAGTCCAACAGAAATAGGTGTAACATGTGGGACCATGGTAGAGATAACTATATGGAGAGGAAGAATTGTATGAGAACCAACCAACAATTGGTATGAAACCATGACAACATTAGTGGTCATGCCAGTAAAAATATATAAAGGTATTGTGTAAGCAATGGAAGTCACAGACATATGTGATGCCATAGGTTTATTAGAGGTCCTCAAGCATAGGTGACTCATTCCTAGTTTATAAAAAATATCATGTCCCGAAGAAGTCCACCAAAGAGAACAGACAGGAACAGAGCTAGGATTAAAAATTCCAACGGAATGAACCAGAGTTCTAAACAACTCAGTCTGTAAGGGTGGATTGTCTACACCAAAATCTGCATAAGGTCCAGTAGGTATTCTAGTATAATCTTCAGCAACAATGTCTCCCGATGAATTTATCTGGAGAAAAAGTGGATCTTGTAAAACACTCAATAACATATTTATAGGAATTATTGATTCCTCCAATGGACTATAACTTCCAATCTCAAAGGTTACATCGTTCTTGACTTCTCCTTCAAGAGAACCCTCTAGCGAGTTAGGAAGCAAAGGAGTGTATTATTCTAGCTCTTCTAGAGGTAAACCTTGCATCTTACATGAATGACAAGGGTCGATGTTGGCTTCACCAAATAAAGAATGAAAGAAATCTAAGGCCAACCAAAGAAACAAACAACACTCACTAATAAAATCTAGATATCAAACACGCAAACAAACCTTCCTATTTCGAATTCACTAGTTGGTGATGAAATTCAACGTCACGAAATCAAAACAAGAAGGGACTGAGATAAAGTGGGTGGAAAAGTTACATTGACGACCTGCTTAATGGACTTACACCCTGATGTAAGCTCCCACACATAATCGTGGGTATACCCTCCAAGTATCCTGAGTGAGTTTGGCCAACGTCGATTCTAGGTACCGTGAAGACTTACCCCTCCACATTCACCTCGGGTAAAGACTCTAAAGAGATAGGCCACTAAGGTTACCAATTATGAAAATGATGCCTGGGGAAGCAGTCGAAAGTCTGATCCACGTGCAAGGGCAGGGTATCTAAGCCTGAAATCAACTCGAGAAGTTCCCCACATAATTTGATTCTCAAGTGACCCCCAATAATACGCGCAATCTCTACACTAAGACCAACAAAGAAGGGTAAGTAACTATGTTGGCCCTAATGTGACCTCGTGATTGACCCTTGTGTTAGAAGGGCTTCCCAGTACAAAATGTAGCAAGTGGATTTTAAATCTCCCTATCATAAGATAATATTGTTTGTTTTGATGCTTTGGAGAGTGTGCCTCACAACCTATTCCAAAGCGCTATCCTAGCTAATGTTGGTGTATAAAATTTATAGAAAATAAAAGTCTCTAATAGATTTTAAAATTACATTGAATTTTAAAGGCTATTGCTTACTCAAAAGAGAAACGAAAGTGAAACTGATGATGTATTTGACCTTGACCCAATAAAATGAAAAAATAGATGATATGCAATCGTTTCATTGGATGAACTCTAATTACAATAGGGAGAAGGTTTATCTTTCCAGAATACAAAAGTTACAAAACACAATTTCTTAATCTTTGAATGATATGGATTCTAAACAATCAAAACTACTAAATATTCCAATTTTCTATTTTCAACAAATATTTGAATGCAAAATATTTTTTACAAAGACTACTAAAAAGAAGAATAAACTTCAGTCCTTTCCTTTTCAAATTTGAAAAGAGACCTAATCCAAAAAAAAAAGAATGGTCTAAGAATATTGATGCATTCTCAACACTCTTTCCCAAATCAAACTCATAATGCACACAAAAAATGAAAAGATAAGAAAACCATTTGTTGAATGCAAACAAAAATTGTTTCTTAATCAACAACAATACAAAACTTAAAATAAATCCAAAACTCAAAAGAAATCTAGAACAAACTTAAAATAAACTTTAGTCCTTTCCTTTTCAAATTAGAAAAGAGACCTAATCCAAAAAAGAAAGAATGGTCTAAGAATATCAATGCATTGTCAACACTCTTTCCCAAATCAAACTCATAATGCACGCAAAAAATGAAAAGATAAGAAAACTATTTGTTGAATGCAAACAAAAATTGTTTCTTAATCAACAACAATACAAAACTTAAAATAAATCCAAAACTCAAAATAAATCAAGAACAACTTATCAAGCAAGCACTCAGGATCAAAGCCTTCAGATTATACCCTTGCAATAAGAAGTAAAATATGAAACTTACAAATCTTATGAAGAAGACTTTCAATTCTTGAAAATCAATCAAATTAAAAGATGCAAACCAATCATTCACCAAATCTAAAATTTCATCCCAAGAAGTAAAGAAAAATCTGGGTAAAGAAAAGAAAAATGATTGTCACTCCAACAATTCCTACAGGAATCATCATAGGCTGTAGAAGGGTACAGTGCAACGATGAAGAATCATCACAGGATAAAAGTAAGACACAGTGTGATGTCATCGTGTTGGTTTACAAAAGCAGAGTGAGATGGATCACCCACAGACTCAGAGAATGAAATTGATCAAAATAAGGCAGGCTAAAATAAAATAAAAAGAAAAAAAATGAAATAATTCATTCCCCAATATGGTTGCCAATTTTTTTATCGGACAAATTGGTAAGTGCGGACACAAATTAATCTCCCTAACTTAAACATGAAAATAGAACAAAACAAGGCATAATACAAACTGCACCTTAGACTTCATTGTCATATAAACTGTAATATCCCTTGGCCGAACCCAATTGTAAATGTAATATGAGTGTACTTAAGCTAGTGAGTTGTTTGGACATCATTTTGTAATGCAATTCCCATGGCATAGTGAGTGCATGAACTTCACAGTAAAATGATGTAATATGTACATTCTCGGATACCATGCGCAGTAACTAAAGTGCACGCAATATGGAGGAAAACGAGCCTCATGTATATGATATGTGTTATAGGCTGGTGATCCAGTTATTATAATATGAGATGCTTATGTTTTGGTATTGGGCCGGAGCACCTAGATGTTAAAGGCCAGTGCGCCTATTTTGTACATGTCTCATGATTAATATAAAATACATTGTTGCGTGCAGACCGACCACAATAAAAGAGATGGGGGACTGAACTTCACCAGTTAGGGAAAGGGAGGGACAAACGTCAAGGAAAAGGGGCTAAGCTAGAGAGCTTAAGCCAAAAAGGAATATTATACCAATATTTCTTAAAACATAAAGTATGGATAATTATTTTATCCTAAGTGCTAAAGTTGGGGACAAGTGGACCAAAGTAACTTCCGATATGACAAGTGTCAAGTTGGGGACATGCATTCATATCATGGGGACTTAGCTCATTTGGTCACTTTTCATGGGGATTCTTACCAGTAGCTTCACCATCATTCTCACCATCACTTTCACGATTAGTTTCACAATGATTCCTTCCAGCACTCAGTTATCCAGTCAATGATTCCATGACCATTTTCACTCACGCATTTTGCTATCCTTGAGACATCCATTTCACCATATCTTATCCTATTTCCATATCCTTTTCCTATTGGTGTACCTGGTTAGCTTGGAGTGGGATTGAAGAAGCGGGTTTTCAGGCCCGTGAGCAATTCTCCGAGCAAGGGAATTGTTGGGGATTGATTCCCAAAGGTGCTAAACTGCAGCTATAATTCTCTGAGACTTCTGGTCTAGCCTGTTGCTAAATCCCTGGAAGGGAAGTGGGACAGCTGAGGGGCTGTTGAGAAAAGAAGGGGCACACTTCCTTGGGTGGGACAGGCATGTGGGGAATGAGTGGTTGTAGGCTATTAGTTGAGTAAGCACCTGAGGCAGAGTCTTTCCTATTGTCCATGAGCCTTAGCCTAGTTAGGAACCCTTTACCTGGGTGGATTTCAGTCCCATCTCAGGGGTGACTCACTGTTGAGAGTGATGAACTGTGTAGTCTAAGGCTGGGAGGTTTGTGGACGGTATGTACTCAGTTGGTGACAATATTTCCAAGATAAGTACCAATCGTATGATAAAATTAAATGTTACATTGTTAATTACATGCTTATGTTACAGGTTATCAAATATGTGATTATAATTGCCTGTGTGTTATGGGTATTTCCCTGTATATGATGCATATTTGTGGTTACTGTTATTTCAGTATAACGTCGTATGTTACATAATGTGATTGTTTATTTATGTTTATATTTAAATCTTCCGCAAGAGTGTTGTATGTATATGTTTAAGTTGCATGTAGTTTGAAGAGAAAATTTATGTGGCATAGCCCAGTTGATTACTGGGTAGGTTACCGTATGTTCTGCAGTAAGGGAACAAAAGAGTTCCCTAGAGTATCATGGCCCGACCTGAAAAGGATGGGCATGTTACTAACTGGTGTCAGAGAATGAGAGATTTCTATGGAGTGGCATACCCCGGCCTGTGGGCGGCTAGGGGACGTTACATAAACTAGTTTAGAGAGAGAAAAATGACATACCTTTTAAATGACTCTTGATCCTTGCTAGTGTCATCCTTGTCGCTCCATCTTTGGATTTGTGGGATGGTGAACCTATTTAAGAAGCACAAACCAACAAAGAGAGAGAACAAAGATATATATATTCTCATGAATTCTATGTATAATATCAAGGAGTTATACAATAAAAGTAAAGAGACCTTTATAGGGAAGAAATGTATTGCTGCATTATATTAAATGAAGGTGGAGAATACAACCCATGCCTTGATGTTGCAAGGTACCTTCCAATGGCTCTTTGCTCCAACACACACACATCTTTTCACCAATTCCTTGATGAATAAGATCCACAACCTGAGTTAGAGAGCTAAATCAAATCTATCTATAGTATAATCTATAGCATAATTATTAATGCATAAGCAAGCCTTAGCCTTTTCATAATATATCCCTCTTTATATAGGGTGAAAGAGGGATAGATGAGGATATTAGGATGATCCCACTAAATCAGAGAAGCGAGTAATATCCAAATCGATCAGAGGCCACCTCATCTTCTAGAAGATTCTCTTCTAGAACCTTCATGAATTTCACTTTTCCCTTGTTTAAGCATCGTCGCACCCTATGCACGGGAAGCCTGCAATGATGCCATAGTCCATCGTTGGTGCAACGTGTGATGATCAATCATCTTTTCACCCCAAGCATAGAGAAGGATGTGGTGATATCCTTTGACATAGTTTTTAAGGAAGAAAAGGTAAACTACTTTTCTCATGGAGAAAGTCTCTTTTAGTGTTTTTAGGGAACATGGAAGTGAGTTATGCACATGTCATCAGTTGATCACTGGGGTGACCAAAATAATGTGTAACATCTATGGGTGGTCACAGGACTCAGATATCTATAGCTTGGGGATGGGATGTGTTTCTCTCAGAGGCATTTAACCTACTTACAGTTAACCTTCAAACCCTCATTAGATCTTATTCCAGACCACTTTCACAACTATTCTACTAGAGCGTTATTAATCATTCTATCCACATTTGATCATAAACAAGTATTCATCTACTATAAACCAAGATTATAATCTATTTACTAACTATAACATTCCTTTTCTAGTGTTGTTCTTCAGTTTAGATTAGCTTATTCTTACTGTGCAATGTTCATTCCTTTATCATATAACATATTCATCATAAAAACTCATTAAATAAAATACAATTATAGACACTTCATACAATCACATAAAACAAAGATATATTGTGGTTCACCCCCATAGGGCTACACCCACAAAGATTTGTCGCTTCGGATATTTATTCATATTCTCTACAAATCTAGTGTTGTGCACTGTACAATTCTTCCTCCATTACATTCGATATCCACAG
Source organism: Picea glauca (assembly GCA_000966675.3). Lineage (NCBI taxonomy): Eukaryota > Viridiplantae > Streptophyta > Pinopsida > Pinales > Pinaceae > Picea > Picea glauca. The sequence goes on along the minus strand of JZKD02S2114016.1, from coordinate 2,750 downwards.
ATCCCTAAAGTCACTTAGAAATATCTTCTACTCAACCCAAAAATACCTAATACAATCTCAACAATACATATGTCTACCCAAAAAAGAAAACAACCCTCTCATTGTCCTAATACATTCTACTTATACAAAACTGGGACAAATCCCTTAAAAAAACCATAACCATAAGAAGATTAGTTTTTTCCACTTTATCCTTGACTTAATCCCAACTGGTCCTCGATCCAACCGTTGCTCCAAGTCAGTGCTTGTCCACTTTCCAACTACTCCGCAACAGTTTGTCCACTTTGTAACTACTTTTCTCGATGCTTCTTTTTCCTCTTTTTTCAGCGTCAATTTTCCTTTATTCCTGACGTGCTCCCTTATTTTCTGGTGATGATTTAATTCCTTCAAAACTTCTTCAATTTTTCCAAAAATTGGCCTACGCCAACACTAGTGCACAATTTTCCATGCCAAATTTATTCAATATTTCCTTGAGATATTTAATTTGAGAAATGAAAATTTCTTTTTATGTTTGATTGATTTGTAGACCAAGAAAGAAAGAGTCCCCCCAACATAGAAATATAAAACTCTTTCTACATTGTATCTAAAACATTCTTAGTCATTAATTCAATGTTTCTTCCGAAAATAATATCATTAACATATGCTACAATAATTAACAAATCATTACCTTCAACCTTGATGTATAATTTGTTATCATCCATTCCTTTTTGAAATCCTTGCTGGTGAAAATACTTGTCCAGTATATAGTACCAAGCTCTTGGATCTTGTTTTATCCCACACATGGATTTCTTTAATAAAAAAACATAATCCCTTTTGTCAGTCAGCTGAAAAGCCTCTAGTTTCTCCACATAAACTTCTCCCTCTAGGTCACCATTTAAAAAGGTTGATTTGACATCCATCTAATAAAATTTGATTTTTCTATAGCATGAAAAGACCAAAAACATCTTGATAGCTTCAATGCTTGCAACATGGGAAAATGTTTCTTTAAATTCCACTCCTTCTACTTGAGCATACCCTTTGCATACTAGTCTGGCCTTGTTTCTGACTATTTGTCCATCTTCATTCAACTTGTTTCTGTATACCCATTTAGTTCCAATTACAATATTTTTATTGGGTGTTGGAACAATATCCAAAGTCTTATTTTTTTCTATTTGGTCTAGTTCTTCATTCATGGATTTGACCCAGTGGTCATCCTAACTTTCTTGCACAAAATTTTGGGGTTCAATCATGGGAAACAATGGAAAATTTGTATATCTAGATGTATCTATAATTTTTCTTCTAGTTTGTACACCTGCTTCTTTGTTTCCAAGAATATGACTTTCTAGATGATGTTTTTGAACAAACCTTGATCGTGTCTTTGGATGTGGTGTTTCCATTCTCTTCTCTTCCTCTAAATCCTCTTGTTCTTGATACTCATTCATTATGTTATCTTGTGGTTCATTGTTGATTGTTTCATCATATGAATCATCATGGTGTTGGCATATTACTAGATGAAGTGGTCCTTCATCTACTTTATGTTGGATAGTTGGTTTTCATTGATGTCAACCATTGGAGAGTGATCCTATAAATTGATTTCAAACCTTAGATATTGATGTCAACCCTTGGAGAAGTCTAGTACAAAATTTCGGTAGCACAAAAGTATGGTTAAGGAAATTGAGTTTGTTTGAGGAATAATTGAATGAATATCAATGGATTTGCATATGGTACTACCATGGATGGATAGTACACATCATTCCACTTTTGGTGATTTGTGGAACACCACATAGTTCTTCACAGTTAGGGAGATATGGCCTTGTGAAGTTGGTGAACCCTTTTGAGTTATCGAGAACCGCCTAGAAGGTCAAATAAGTCAATTATTCTAGAACATCCTAGAAGAATTTTACTAGTCAAAGTGGTTGTAACTAGGATTTCATCATGAGTAAAGTTGTTGCAATAAGAAAATATTTAAAAATAAATTAGTTGCAACAAGAAGTGGTGAGTTTACTATTTATGTATAAAGTGGTTGCAAGTGGGAAAGGTAGTTGAAAGTGGGTTATCCCTAAAAGAGGGTACTTGGTTAAAATAGTTAGAAGATAACACCTAAAGGAAGCCACTTGGAGGGTATAAATAAGAGAGAAAGGGACTCCCATTAGCACCTATTGAAATTAGTTGAATATCTATTTTGTGAAAGGTTTATTGCAGGTACTCATTGATATCTCTGAAGTTTTGCAATTCTAAAAATGCACAGGCTTTGGTAGTTGCATAAAATGATAATTTTATAGTCGTGAGTGTTTATGTAGTTGCTGGTTTTGGTAGTTGCAGAAAATGGCAATTTAGTAGTTGCGATTATTTCTGTAGCCACAAGTTTGCGTAGATGCAAAAAATGACAATTCTTTAGTTGTAGGTGTTTTTGTAGCCGCGGGTTTTAGTAGTTACAGAAAGCTATAATTCTGTAGCCGCGGGTGTTTCTGTAGTCGTAGATTTTGGTATCTACATAAAGAGAAGTTTCAGTAGCCATGGGTGATTTGGCAGCTATAGAAAGTTGGTAGTTCAAAAGACACATCAAATTTTCATATTGGAATTGTGCCAATTGTTGCATGGTATGGTATAGGTCTTGATGATGATGCATCAAGGTTTCTACATGATTAAAGGTATTTCTATATGTAATTTTTTTATGGTTACAATTGGTCATGACATGGTACATTCTTGAGGCTACATAATAGTGAGGTTTTGGCACATGGTTTGATGTAATGGTTTATGGTATTTGGTTTATG
>JZKD02S2114015.1:480787-494102 GCA_000966675.3 Picea glauca | reverse complement strand
GTTAGCCAATAGGGATTTCAATAAATTCAATTTAAATATTAAAAATAAATATTACAAAACAAATCAATTTATTTACAAGTTTGGCATAAAATCAAAGACAAACTAATTCATGATCCCTGATTTAACTTAGGCAAGGACAAACAATAATTAATTCCGGTTTATGAATTACAAAACAAATGAAACCATTTATAATTTTATTTATATATAATTAAATCTTATTAATTCTTTTTCATGAATTACAAAACCAAATAACAAAATCTCCGTAAATATTTTTAATAAAGCATTTATGATTTGGTTCACCAATGGCGCCCATAAAGAATAATTCCGATTCATGAATTACAAAACCAATGAATCTTCCCATTCATATTAAATATATATCAAATAAACCATTTATAATTTTGTTCTAGAATTTTCCATAAACGAAAAATGTGAAATGTGAAATGACTCGTGATTTATTGCGCCGCCCAGACTGATGTAATAACCAACTACACCACGTGGTGCCGGCTACTTTAAAGTGATTTATATATGTTATTTATTTATTATTTTTCCATTGAAATTTATAATTTAAGATTAACGGATTTTTCAAGATCGGACAACTTAGTGATATTAAATTGATCATACGGGAATGAAATTATAATTCATATTGTACCCAGGCCCTTATTTATCCAAAGTTTTTTTATCCATGTCTTTAAATTCAAAATAACGGATCTGTATATTTGTTGTCTTTAAATTGGAAATAACGGATCTATAAATTTGTTGTAAAGGTCGTGGGTTCGACTCCCACTGTGGTCGGTTCGTGTCTCTTTCCAGAACAGTGGATCTGCCGGCGATTAGTTATTTTGTGTACAAATCCCGGAATCTGGTTAGTTTGTTATTTAGTGTACAAATCCAGCCTTTAAAACGGAACGGAAGGCCGAGACTATAGCCACTCACTTTTGTATTTTCTTTTCGAAACTGTAGTTTTTTTGTGGGAAATATTACTGTAAGAACTTTTCCTTGGTAATCAGGGTAAATTCGATTTTGTAGAAATTTGACGTTTTTTCTTTTTCAATAGGAAATTGAATTTGTGTGAAGAAAACACCTATAAATATAAATGGATGAGGGAAAACACACATAAACACAAATCACTTAGTCAAAATAAATTGACTTTATTCACCTATAATCTGAGTGGGTCTAATGGTTAAGAACATGTGTTTCCTCTTAAAAAATCATAAGTTCAAATCCAAAGAGAGTAAGGTATGTATACCTTTGTTGACTTTACCAATGAAAACGTTGGATTGACTATGGTTAAAGATGGATATATATATCATTTTTTAAATATTTATATTAGAATATTAAAAAATGTTAAATCTATTTATTAAAAATAATGATATCTTCAATATAATATATATACCATTTTCTAGTAAGTAGTTGTAGCTGAATTGGTTGGGGTGGAGAGTTTTCTCCTCTCCACCCAGGTAGAGTCTCATCTATGGGACATGTTGCTTTTTGTGAACCAAATATTATCAAAATACTTGATTCTCCTATGTTCTCCGAATTTCCAAAAATTAATGTAAACCTAGTCTTAATTGCGTGAACCACACCACAATGGAAAATATATAGATGGTTATTTTGTATCTATAGATGGATTGTATCCTTTGTATATAAATGAACTCACGGAATTAAATCTTGCAATCCCGATAAGGGAGCTCTGTAATTTTATTATCTCGAACTCAAGATAAGATGATAAGCATGTTTTGTCTGGAAAAAAAATGCATTCATTGCATTAAACAATGGTTTGATTCAAAAATTGATCAACGAACTTAACAGAAAAGGTAATCGAGCCGTAGAATATTTCTTTCCTCGCTACAAAAAACCCAATCTCGTTATTCTAAAAATGCTGACACATTATGGGTTAGTCTTGAGAATTACCACACCATAGATTGTGGAAGATTGTATATTTAGAGGACAAACATTTGAGTGTTATTGGTTAATCTTGAGAAAAACCATGAAAGTCTAGGAGGGGGAGAGGAAAGGAGAAAAGGTTGTTAGATTGATTAGAGATTTATGCTTCATTATATTATTAGGTTTGTAGACTAAGTAGGTTAATTCTAGGATTCAACAACAAGTAGGAAAGAATAATAAATTAACAAACGATGATGGAAGATGGAGTAGGAGTAGGAGAAGAAGGGAAATAATTAGGGTTTATGAAGACGAGCTTCTCAGTGGGAAATGGATGGAGGGTTTCCTCTAATCTATAGAAGTATGGAAAGGCAATCTCCTTACCTTGAAAGATCAATTCAAAGGCTATTGAGAATGGTGCTCATCGACACCCTCTTAAGAATGATGTCGCTTTATCTTCAAAGGTGTAACATGAGCCAAAGGAGAGATCTGGGTTTCACATAGGAAGAACACATTGTGTTCAAGTCAACACCAACAAAATGAAGATCTCAATGTAGATTGATTGGATCCTAGATGGAGTAGCTATCAAAGCTTAGATGTAAGTATCTAACTATATACTTTAGTGGTGAGAAGATACCTCTCCCATGTTTTCTATCTTGGATAAGGAAGATATGGTTTGTACGAGTTAAAGGTAAGATTTAGATATCCCCATTAAGTAGAGATTTTGTTCCTTATTATTTGAATCTTCTCATGTTTGAGAAGTAGTAATGGAGGGAAAGTGTTTGTTTCTAGAGGATTTAGACCTCGTATTGTCTCCTTGGAACAAAAATTTCAACTCAACATACACAGTGAAGAAAAAACTATTATTATCATTATTAAAATATAGGGCTCTAGTTTTGCAACTTTGCATCAAAGATGCTCTATCAAGGCTTGGTAAGTTTTTTGGGGGGGTGTGTTTTGTTTTTTTCATCATATTTTCCATTGTGTTTATGTCATCATATGTTGCAAACAACTAAAAATACATAAGTAAAAATGATCCATGATTAAGTTTTGTGTCATTCTATCCCTGCATGTTGTTAGGTGTAAGTGACTTTCAACTCACTTTTTTCTTTGTATTTGTTTGGAGTTTGTGGAGTCTTGATACTTGAATATTGTGGAGAGAATTTGGGTCTAGAAGATATTTTTTGGATTTCCCATTGGATCAAAAGTAAGATTATCCCACTATAATTTTTGTTGCTTGAATATGTTCTTCCAGTTTGTATAATTCATTGTGTTTAGTTTGATTTTTTTGTTTTTGTTTTTAGGTTTAGGATTCATTGGGGGAATGAAATTTGAAGGTAAGGTTTGGGATTTAGGAAATAATTGTAGATCCATGGGTTGTAGGTGATGGGGTTTGTAAAATTAGAGGAAAATTTTCCTTGACTAGGGTTTTAACAATAAAGAATTAGGATAAATTAAACACATTAAAATGAAAAACAATGTAAGAGTTTAGTGGAATAGGATTATCTCCCTAAATTTCAATGGATGTGCTTTCATTAGAATTAAATTTCAAAATCATTTGATATGCCCCAATGTTCATCCCAAACCAATACCATAGTAGATTAGCGTGTTTGACTTAAAGGTCATGGGTTCAACTACCATTGTGGTCAGTTTGTGTCTCTTCCTGGATTAGGGACTCAGACTAATTTGTTATGTCATGTATAACTATTGTCTTTTTTTGTTTCGAAGAATAAAAATGAAGGCCAATCAAGGAAAACATGTTTCATGTGTGGTTGACAAAGATAATTTAAATGCAATGGCACTAATTTTATCCGTAAGACATTCCTTCAACGCCAATGCATGTTTACCTTTTTACTGGTACTAAAGTAAAAGTAGTGAGTTTCTTTTTATGAAACATTGGTTTGTCCTGTGTGTAAGGCATATACTTTAGCTGCTCCTCGAGGTTGTTCTTTGCCAAACATTTTCCTTGTGTTTTATAATATTTATGAAAATAATAATAGTAATAGTAATTTTCACTAATTTTAGGTTTATGTGGTGTGCATTTTCAGAGTTGGTATCTTCCGGATTAATCACAGTAGAGTTCATTTTTGTCGATGTTTCAAATCCTTACCTAGATTCATCTTCAAGACAATTAGTCAATGATTAGGGTAGAAGAACCACATTATAAATACAAAAATATGCAGAAAGATCCAAATAGGTCAGCTTAAATACCTAAGTTCTAAACCTTAAGAGCGCAAAAAACTAAGAACGAGCAACTATAAATAAACGAAAGTAGGAATTACTTTTTGATCTCTTCATCTTTTCAGGAAGTTTAGATTTGCGACCCTTCTTTCAATATTTATCCTCAAATTTTCCATCAAACGGATTTCTATTTATATTTCCCCTCTGTACAAGGCGGGAAATCTAGATAGACATCCGTTCGATGGAAAATTTGAGGATAAATATTAAATGAAGGGTCATAGATCTAAACTTCATGAAAAGATGCAGAGATAAAAAATTAATTCCTACTTTTGTTTATTTCTAGTTGCTCGTTGTTAGTTTTTTTGTGCTCTTAAGGTTTAGAACTTAGGTATTTAAGCCAACCAATTTGGATCTCTCATAATATTTTTGTATTTATAACGTGGTTTTTCTACCCTAATCATTGACTAATTTCCATGAAGATGAATCCAGGGAAGGATTCAAAACGTCAACAAAAATGACCTCTACTCTACTGTGGTTAATCCAGAAGATACCAACTCTGAAAACTCACACCACAAAAACCTAAAAACAATGATTACCGACCTGTACGGAAAGGAAATTTGGATAGACATTCGTTCAATGGAAAAATTGAGGATAAAGATTGAAAGAAGGGTTGCAGGTATGAACTTCCTGAAAAGATGTAGAGATCAAAAACTAATTCCTACTTTCGTTTATTTATAGTTGCTCGTTCTTAGTTTTTTGGCGCTCTTAGTGTTTAGAACTTAGGTATTTAAGTCGACCTATTTGAATATCTCTGGATCTTTTTGTATTTATAATGTGGATCTACTAACCTAATCATTGACTAATTGTCCTAAGATAAATCCAGGTAAGGATTCAAAACATCAACAAAAGTGAACTCTACTATGGTTAATCTAGAAGATACAAACTCTGAAAACTAACACCATAAATTAAATACAATATATGGCTAGTAAAATATAGTACAGATGGGGTGACCAATAAAATGTCATAAAGAGCACTTGTCTTTCTTTAGAGGGAAAAATGTTTATGGAAAAACAATATACATAAAATTGATAAAACACAGAAATATACAAAATATAATCTTTATACATAAAAAGAGTGGAAGTATATAAAATATAATCTTTACTTATGTAAACTTTTAAATATAATATAGATTATCACACTTCAAAATCCTTTGGGATATTAAAGATAAAGTCGAAATGTGTGTTTTTGTTCATTCACTATATTTAATTAACAGTGACAAATGGTATCAGAGCCAAGAACTTCGTTTCGAGTCGGGTATGATATCAGAACTTCATTCTGATAAAATCTATTCGCTCTGTTTTTCTGTGTTTTATATATCCTATGTGTGTGGTTTAAGAATCCAGTGTCGTATCAAGAGTCTCGGGCCCTTTAAAGGCAGGGTTTCCACTCTTGCGACACACTTTTGAAGTCGTATCAGTAGTCTCGGGTCCTTTAAAGGTAGGATTTCCACTACTGCGACTTCCAGACAGAGTTACTAGTTTCTGCCTGAGCAATTGGCCAGGAGCCTGTCTAGTCTTCTTTAGAGAAGACACAAAACTAAATGCCCTGCTTTTCTGTGAAGTCATAATAATCTCTACTATTATGGATTCTTCAGTCTGCTATCGTTCTGTAAATAATACTGTAGATTGTACTGCATCTACTTCTGAACCTGCATTTTGTTTTATGATCCATTACATGCCTACCATTGAAACACTTGATCTTAGACTGCAAGATATATATAAAGGCATGAGACCCCCTGGTACACCTAAATATGGGTTAGGGTATATAGAACAATGTGACCAAGTCATTCCAGACTGCAGATTCTCCAACCCTTTACCCAGCGATATGCAAAGACCATCTGTAGATGAAATACATAAATTTCATTCTATAATGAAAGGATGTCAGAAAGGATTTATTGAATAAAAATGGATCAAGAAAATGCTAAATTGGGATTTGTTCACAAATCCCGAGACAAATGATTTTAACTCAGCCATGTCAGATAAAGATAAACTGAAGTTATCTCAAGAATGACAAAAATATGTATCTGACAACAATATATGGATTTCTTTCTTTGAATGGAAGAAATTAAGCCAAAAGGATGTAGTTCAAATGATGGGAGAAAGTTCTGAAAATCCTTCCAAACATAAATGGAAAAGCATTGAAGGACAAACTGTAGAATCAAACTCTACTTTTCCTCCCTTCAAGGGAATTGTCCTTGAAGATAACAATCGACAAGTAAAAGCAGTTCCTTTACTGCTTTCTGAGGAAGCTATTCAGATTTCTGGTATTGACAAGAGAGTCCAGCCCGTGTCAGAACAGATTAATTGGACTAATACTGCCTTAAGAGGCATGGTTACCCATACTTTTGTGACCAATGACTATGCTAGAAAAGGACAAATCGTATATTTGCAAGTTTCCACAAATACAATTGTCCATTCTGTAAACCAGATCCAAGAAAAGGTCACAGATGTAAAAGATAAAATGGATTATGCTCTATGTGAAATATCTTGTAAATCTAGAGAGTCCCTAAGAAATCATGAAGAACTTATGGAAGGATTGGGACAAGTTTTCTCTAAGATGGGAAAGACATTGACTGAAATTAGACAGAAGGATAGTAATACTGACAAACCTATCCCTGATCTGTTCATCCTTCCAAATCCCTCTATTTCAATACTGTCTCCTGTGTATAATCCATCCGAGACAGTAATCCAAAAAAGATTCCCTCACCATTTTCCTCCAGAAGAAGATAAACTAGAAGCATCCTCAAAAGAACATCTTTCTCTGGTCACTATCCAAAACCCTGGATATAAAAATCTTCCACATCATACTAGCAGACCTTTGGCCCCAGACCTAATAGGTAAAGAAAGATTGTCTGAATCCCAAACATTTGCAGAAGACTGGTTCCAAGAATGGAATATTGATAGCCTGTCTGTTGCCCAGATTAGACAAATGATAGATAGAATGTATGTCTCTTACAAAATCATGTGCATGAAAGGAAAAATAGAAGTAGAGGCATGCAAGTCCATTATCCAATGTTTCATGGGAACTCTAAGCAAATGGTGGGAAGTTATTTCTTCTCCTATCATGATTGCAAATATGGAAGCTGAAGTTCTTAGAGATGAACAAGGGGACATAGTATATCATATTGATGGAACTCCCCATAATAATATGATTGGTGCTCTAACCACTGCAATCCTTGAGCACTGGTGTGGAACTGAATCATAATTGGCTGACAAACATGAGTTGATTCTCATGAATATGAAATGCAGGAAAATGTCTGAATATGAAGAGTTCCATAAAGATTGGACTCAAAGAATATTTGAAGTTCAGGATAGTCAAAATATTCTGTGGAAACAAGTTTATTTGGCTGCAATTCCGAGTAAATTTGTTGAGTATCTGAAAATGCAGGAAGTTTTCAAACTTCCTTATGAAATGTATACCTGGGGAGAGATCTATTCTCTCATCACCAAATATCTGATTGGACTATGTGTAAATATGAAGGTCCAAAATTCTGTATCCAAGTTATCTTATCTTCCAGACCAGAAATCTATCTGTGAAAAGTATGGCTTATACATCACAGATCTAGTCAGAAAGAAAAGGAAAAAGAAAAAGGAATTTAAGGAAGAAAAAAGAAGAAAATCCAAATTTAGATACAGACCAAGAACCCACTATTATGAGCATGAGGATATAAAATTAAAATCCCACTCCTATCAGGCCAAGCAACAAGTACAATGTTGGATATGTGGGAAGGCTGGGCATATAGCACATAATTGTCCAGATAATATAGCCTCAAGAAAATCCAAAGGAAAGTTTTCTGAATAGAAGGATAAAGAGGTGCAAGAAAAGAAACAATTAGCTCTAAGGGTACATTGTAACAGATGTGGAGATAATGACCATGAGACCAACCAGTGTCCATACCACCCTTTCCCTAAAAGAGAAAAAGTACATATTCTCCAAGAAGGATGTTGTATAGGTTCTGAAAGCACTTCTGAGTTTGATTATAACTCAGAAGAAAAAATACTAATTAACGAAGACTGCAATTGTAGACATCCAAATTTATGTTCTTGCCAAAGTAATACAGACAATTCTGAATTTGAATCAGAACCAGAAATTAAAAGAAAAATAAAAGTCTGTATGTTTCATAACACAAGAGATCAAGAAGCACAAATGTTGGCTCAGATCAAAGCCTTGCCTGAAGGAGAAATGAAAAATTCACTTCTTGAAACTTTTGTGAAAACAATTAAAGATGAACAAAGGAGAAAGACCATTGAATATTCTAAAAGAGAACCTTTGTTCATTGATGCCTCTTATGATAGCAATACCAAAAATTTTAACAAGTATAACAGAGAGGCAAAATTGCATAATACTTCTATGACTAATCTAGCCAAAGAAGTACTTCTATTAAAAAGAGAAATTTCTGGATTAAAAGAAAAAATCCGAAGAATGGAAGAAGAAGCTGAATATAGCTTCAAAATTGATTCTTGGGCTAGACAAGAAATCAAAGAAATCAGAAAAAGATTGGACTCAATACCTCCTCCATTAGAGGATGCCCCTTTTGAGAGTCCTAAATCAACAGTTCATGGGCAGACATCAACTCATCTCCAAGGGCTGACAACCATGAAAATTATGCCCATCAAATTTCAAAAATACCAGGTGAGAATCAAGTTAGAGATAAATGGTGAAATCTTTAACCTAAATGCACTATTAGATACTGGTTCAAACATGAATTTAGTGCATAAAGACTTGATTCCTGCAAAATATTGTCTTCCCGGTAATTATTCTGCTATAAGACTGGGAAATGTAAATACAGATATGAACTTTGAGATTCCTAAAGGCATCTTGTTATTTGATGAATATTCCTTAGGAATGAAATATTTGATAACAGAACTACCAGTGGAATGTATCCTTGGAACGCCATTCTTATCTATTGTAGAACCTTATAACATCCCTCTCTGGCGCATTGAGAAAACTTATTCTTTGAGGACACTTGCTCGCAAGTGATCTGGACTTTTATAATGTTAAAACATTTATCCTTGATTATGATGCATTATGATAGATGACATGATGTTTTACTGCTTTGACGTAGACAGGTGCTATTGACTAAGTTTTATTGAGTGTGCATGGTTTTGGACCTTGAGGATGCAGAGGCATCGGTGGAACCCCTTGGACTCCGAATTGAGTCAGGGAGTGTGCTATTTGGGTTGATTTATTTACTGTGATATTTCATTGATTTGATGATATGATGTTGACATCTTCTGACATGATTGTTGATGATGCAGGATGATGATAGCTTGCCGACCAGACTCACATATTGAGTAAAGGGGTCACACACAATTTCCAAAGAGGTTGAGGGAGAGGGGTGGACAACAACCCTGCCACAACCTACTAACACTCCCGTCATGGCTCGAACTGTAGATTAATGATTACCTAGTTTGAGAGGATCCACGATGTCATGAGGGCGGATTGCGACAATCACTCACGATGATTCTAAGGGGCGCGCAATAAGGCGTGGACCTTATTCCTTAGAGCCCTTAGTCTCCCACAAGTTCACCTGGCGGAGTGTTGATTCCAGGGGTTATAGATGTCTACCAATCGGCCAAGTTGGCGAGTGGAACCCTTGGAGCACATGGTGCATCCTGAAGGGCACGTCGCGCGAAAGAAACATAAGTTAGCGAGTGGCACCCTTGGAGCGTGTGGTGCATCCTGAAGGGCACGTCGCGCAAAAGAAACAAACAAGGCGAGTGGCACCCTTGGAGCACGTGGTGCGTCTTGAAGGGCACGTCGCATCAATGTTGAGGAAGGAACAAACCTAGATGGTCCTAAGACATTTAACACCTTAAGAAATTCTTAAAATGACTTCCCTAAATAATTGTCGCCCAGTTCAGAATCTAAACCTAAGTCTAAAGCTTCTCTAGGGTAAAATTTAGTCTAACCTTAAGAAAAAGACCCTAAGAATAAAAATAAAAATGTAAACAAAAACCCACTTAAGTAATAGTTTAGTCTTCATAAAATTCTTGGGGTAGATGAAGAGAGTAAGAATTTAATTAAAACAAATGGATTTAAAAAAAAATCGCAAAGAAGAAAATATTTCTTAACTTGTGAAAGTACAAAAGATATTAAATAAATAATAAAAGGGAAATATTTAATAGCGCAACTGCTATTTTGGCTTTAATAAAAAGGGGAAAGAAAGGAATAATAAGAATTAGGAAACTAAGTAAATGGAGGAAACATAATAAGGGAAAGATGGGAACTTATGGTAAAAAGCGAGGTCAACATAGTAAGGAATCTGCAATTGAGAACCTTCTAAAATGAACTAAATTAGCAACTACTTTTTAGGGAAAGTATTTAAAACATGTAAGGGGATCTAGGAACACCTAGGAGTAAATTTAGGAGCAACTCTAGGTGGGTAAGGGAAATGAGACAATTAAGTGATTTAAAGAAAATAATTATTGGAGGAAAGAGGGGGATGGACGACACTTGTGCGAAGGAGAATATTTAGAATTTTTTTATTAAAACTTAATTTAAAAGCGATTTAGGGAAAGTGTGAGGTTGGGACAACTCTATAAAAGAAAGGGAAGATGAGGAAGAAAGGGGATCGGCTATAAGCGTAACGTTACACTGTTGGAATTGTAACTTGACTGATTACTTGTGGAGAGTTGGGATTTTCTCAGCTCGGATTGGAGTGGTAGCTCGGCCTTGTGAGGCAAGCTAGGAAGCTAGACATACCATCGGGATAGTGTGTGGCCCCTTTGCGGCTCGGGGGGCTAAGGGGGAAGCAGAGTACCCCTAGTGATTGGTTGGGAGGTACCGGTGAGGTCTCGATGGTCGGCAAGCGGGAGCGGCACGGAGCGCGCGGACGTCATTCGAGGTGGGTGATAAGGCAACTGTATGTTTTTGTTATTTGGGGGAATAAATTGCATTATGACTTATGCTGGGATCAGAATATCAGTGTAATGGATTGATTGGCTTACTGATTTTACCTATCGTTGTTAATAAAGTTATTTACCTCTGTTATTTAAATAGATAAAGAAAAATTGTGTAATTATCAATGATGTAAAATTTTACTGTGCAAGGTCACGCTGATAAAACTCTTCTGGCAATTTCAGTTTTTTTTATGGATATAGTGACCTTGTTTCTAAAAAAAAAAAAATTGTTGGGCAATTTGTTATTGAAATTGGTTCTGGGTATTTTGTTCTTGCATGCCGTGGGTTTGTTGGCTATTGGCTCTGTGTGTTTTCAACTTAGAATAGCGTACCCCCGTGACTTTCGACCCCAATCTCTCATTTTTGGGGTTGTAAGTCATGCGATTTGGTGGATGATTAGCCACAACTTTTTGCCCGCATATCCCTGCGTCTGTTTTGAGTTTTCTCTTCGTTTTTGGGAGTGATGGATGCTTTAGTAACCAGGCACTGTGCATAGATGACTTCCTTAGACGTTGTGTTTGTATGCTAAGAGATAAATCTCTTCCCTGCGTGCTGAGTAACTCAGCGCTGGTTATCCATGTTTTTTTGGCAACCACCCCGACGTCTGCAACCTGATGCCTTCTGTTATAGTCGAGTCGAGCCACCTGTGTAGCCACTCCCAAGTCGTTGTATGAACGCCTACTCCTTCATTTGTTTAATTAGCAACTGCGTGTTATTTCCTTATTTTCAGAATGCAATTACATATTCCATCTATTTTCTCTGATGATTGATGATGTACCTATACGATTTTTTTAAAGGGTTGCAGGATAGCGTTTATCTTGTGTTTCTCCACGGTCATTATGCTTAGCGGTTAGCGAGTCAACTGTAAGATGATAGACGGGAGGGGTCCCAGGGAATCTGCTCGTTGTTTTGTTGTTTGAGCATGATGACAATTGTCGGAAGGGTTGTTTCAACCATAGCCTAACCACATCTGTCTTAACCCAGCGAATTAATGGTTACTGTCAAATTAATGGTTACTGTCATAGCCCAACGAATTAATGGATGTTGTCATAGCCCAACGAATTAACGGTTACTGTCATAGCCCAACTAATTAATGGTTACTGTCTTCATTACCGTTAATATAATCTTCCATTATTATCCACTGACTTCTCACTATCAACATTTAAATTGGGACCTTTAAGCCAGCGTTGCCTTCAACCACCAAAATAGTAGTTGATAAATAAAATGTTTTTATTGTCATTAATATAGTGATCAAAATAAAGGTTTCCAATTTAGTACGTCTAGTTGGAAAAAGGAACGATTCATTTTACTATATCTGAGATTACATTGATTGTTTACTGGAAAGTAAGTCCCTTGAAAAGATTGTTTCTAGTGAGGTCCTTTAATTATTAATGGGAAGCGCTACCTTCTTGGATTAGTAATTAGCTTGTATTTATTCTCTCTAAGGAATTAATCAGAATACCAATTTATAAATTAGATTTGATGAATGGCAATAACTTCTTGATATTGTGACCTCGGTGTTGTAATAATCTAGATATATAACTGATTATTGTCCCTTTAAACATGTGAGCGTTAAGTATATCCTTACATGATTTTTCCTTGGATCAATAGTTTCCTGGTTGTATAACACCAGCACTAAACTTATTGATGTGAGCGAGTGTAACGAATATATTTCTGACTAACTTGAATTAATGATACCCCAGTCAGTGGTTATAATTCCAAGGTAATCTATGCCCTCAGATTTCTAAACGATAGGTATGTACTAGGGATATTTTATTTCTTCCTAAAGGTGTGAGTGTGCTTTTAGAAATTTAGAAGGCAGCTAATCTTTTTATTATTTATTATAAAAAGAAAATCCGATAAAAAGGAATCTGGATTACTCCTCTAGTAAAAAGGGAAATCTCCTTGTTTAGCTAGCCTCCTTTTTATTTATAAAAACTTAAGATAGATGATTTGACTTATTTTATTCTAGTAGTAAAATGCAATGTTCTTATTAGATAACATAGAGTGAATTCTAAATGTTATGTTATGGCCATATGATTTAAAGTTATTGTTGTTTGATGGTACTAATATGGAAATTTTAGGGTCGGGTTAATTTCAGGGTTAGTACTATAATTTGAATTGTCCAAACTCACAGTTGTATGATATCAGACTCTTCGATCTGATAAAACTAGTGGCTCTGTATATAAGTCTGTGTGTGTGATTATTTTCTGTGTAAAGAATCCAGTGTCGTATCAAGAGTCTCGGGCCCTTTAAAGGCAGGGTTTCCACTCTTGCGACACACCTCTAAG
>JZKD02S2114015.1:441737-451833 GCA_000966675.3 Picea glauca | reverse complement strand
TATATATAGGAGACTAGGAGGTATAATTACAACTAATGGCCTAAAGCTGACATAAATAAAATAACATTACTAATCTAATATGCCCCAATTAAGGGTTAATGAGAAAGCCGACATACATAAAATAACATTACTAATCTAATATGCCATAATTAAGGGTTAATGAGCCAATATTAGGGCTTAACATCAACCTTCCAAGTTTGTGAAGAAATTGGACGAGATGCCCAAAGTTTCGCTTCCTCCCTCCTCATCCATGAAGAAATATTTGTCTCTTGCTGATCATGGCCTCATTTACTGGCATATGGCCTTCTCCAAGAACGGTAGCTACATGGTTGGAGAAAAATTGGAAACCCTTGATCAAGGGTTCTCTGAATAATTTCTTTTGCAGGTGAGGTTTTTTCGCCTTCCTTTTTGGGTTCAAGGAAGATCAAGATTTGAGTTTTTAGAGCAGACCATATTTCTTAGAAGCTAGAGGCATGTATCTCAACAAATGGACTCTATACCTCAGCCCAGAAAATGATGTTCATTTTACAATTTCAGTATGGTTTCGTTTGCCTCATCTCCCACTCCATTGTTAGAGTCATGATGCCCTAATATGTATTGGTAATTCCATTGGAAACTACATCGATTGAGTGGAGCCAAAATAAAATATTTTTTCGTGTGCAAGAATTTGCGTTGAACTGGATCTGGAGAAAGGTATTCCAAAAGAGATTTTAATCTCTTTGAAGAAATGGAAACATGTGCAACAATTAAACTATGAACAACTCCCTTTTAATTGCAAAATATGCCATGAATATGGGCATTTTGCAAAGAACTGTAAAAAGGAGGACTCTACAAATGCTCCAGGAAGAAACAAGGAAGATCAGTGGAAAGACGTTTCTCGCAATTTCACCTCCATGAATCTAAAAATCATTCCTTTGTTGGTCCCTTGAATGGTTCCAAAAATCTATCGCTCTTTGGTCCTTCGAATGATTTAAAAAATTCTCCCACCGACGAATTTGCAATTGTTGGCTCGAAACCCTCATCAATCCACCCTAGGTGCTCTGAAATTCCATGATCGGGTGAGGGTTTATCAACAAATATTAGATTTGAGGCATTATCTCTAGATGCAAATGATATAGAGTATGGTTTGATGGTCATCTTGGTTAACGATTCATCGAACGTGGAGCATCCATTAGTCCAACCATCGATCGGATTCCCTCCGTCGAGTGCTGGTTTCATCAAGTAGTGTGAAGAGAAAAGGGTAATCTTTGAAATTCGAGAAAAAACCCAGTTTATACTTCCTAGTCAAAAAACCAAAGAACTTGAATCATTCAAGGATGCATAAGTGGAATTCTTAGAGGTAAAGTATAGTTCAGAAAATTAAAGTATTGGAGAAGAATAAACAAAGGATAGGGAATCATAGGAAAATCTCCTTGATGCTCTAGGATAAAAGATTCTAGAACTATACACGAAGAGAAAGAAAATAAAGACATATAATTGGGGCCTCAAAAAACAATTCCAAAGATGATGGGAGGTTCTAAATATTCAAAAAACCCTAGAGGAAATGTAGTAAGTAAAGGAGGTTCCCAATCAAAACATCCTAAATAATGAAATTGGTCTCTTGGAATTGTAGGTGTTTATTCAGTGACCCCAAATTATTGGTTGTCAGGAACTTAATTAGATAATAAAAGCCCCAAATACTCTTGATTTAAGAGACCAAACTGTGCGTGGATGAGACTATTAAAATGGGGAAAAGGGTTTGGAGAAAAAGTGAAGCAATAGTTGTTGATCCCAAAGGTGCTTGTGGGGTTTTTTCACCATTTGGAACAATTCTGAGGTAAGTTTAGAGTACACCATGATCACTCAACATTGGATGTTAGCTAAATTTAGATGCAGCCAACAAAACTATTTTTTTGTCGTGATTGATATCTACATGCCAACTAACCCAAAAGAAAAATCAGAGTGTTGGAGATCTTTAAAAAGTATAAAAGACTTTGATTTTACAGAAGATTGCATTCTTGTTGGTGATTTTAATGTTGTTAGAAATAACATGGAAAAAAAAGGAGGGTTCTTTGGTCGGGATCCCTTTCGAGAAAAAATGGACGGTATTTTGGAAAAATGAAACTTGTTGGACATAAAGCCTCAAAAAAGGAAGATATAGATGGTAAAATATGAGATTGGGCCCTAGGCATGTTTCGGCCAGATTGGATTGTTTTATGATCCATAGTAACTTTCTCTCCTCAATCTCTTCAATCAAATCATGTGTTCTTCCCTCTATCACTTCTGATCACAATCCCATATCCTTACATATTCATGATCTCCCTGAGTATGGGCCCCTTTCTTTCTGATTTAATCCCCTCTATATCATCCATCCTAAGGTGATTTCCCTGGTTGATTTGACTTGGAAAACATGGGTTCCTGGCACCCTTGTTTATATTTGGGAACAAAAACTATTCCTGGTTAAGTAAGCTCTTAAACAATGGGACAAATCCTTTTATGTTTCTTCAAAAAAGGAGAGAAAATATCTCAAAGTGAAGTTAGACAATATTTAAAAGGAAAATGATCACAAAGTCATCATGTCCCAGCTGCAAAGTGTTGAGATCGACTTGCAACTCCGGTATCAATGGGTGGTAAAACATGAAGAGGAAATATGGGTACTCAAATCACACAGTATTTGGCTCAAAGCTAAGGACATAAATAGTATTTTTTTTCATAATCAATCCAAAGCTATGCAGTCAAGGAATGATTTTTTTATCATTGGCCTTGAAGATGGTTCCATGATCTCATATTTCTCTAGCATCAAAATTGCTACCAAAAATCATTTTGTTGAGCTCTATTCTGAACGGGAAGAGGTTGACCCTCTAAATGTAGCCACCATGCTTGCACATATCCCTCCCCTCATATCCAATGAATATAACTCTATTCTAAATCAACCTAGAATTGAAGTTGATAGTTTTGTTGCAATATGGAATTTGGGACCAGATAAAGCACTCGAATCATATGGTTTTTCTATTTCCTTTTATAGTCATTTTTGGGAATTAGTCAAATATGACCTTATAGATATGCTACAATATTCTCATCAATCTTTAAAATTGGGAGCTAACATTAATTCATATTTTTTAGTGTCCATTCCTAAAGAAGTGAATCCCACTTCCTTTGCTAGATTCAGACCTATCTCCTTATGCAACTCTTCCTACAAAATTCTTACCAAGATCATATCCTACTGATTAAAAACAATTATTCCTAAATTTATTTCTCCCAATCAAGGAGGTTTTTTGCATGATAGGAAAATCATGGACAATATAGTGTTGGTTCAAGAAGTTGTACCCACAAGTTTTAAGGTGAAAGAGAAAGGTATGATCATTAAATTGGATATGGATAATTCTTTTGACCATGTTTGGCATGTGTTTTTATTTTAGGTTCTAGAGAGATTTGGATGTATCTCTCAGTTCATAAAATGGGTCTCATATTTCATAAGTGGCCCATGCATAACTCCCTTAGTGAATGGAAGGCCCATTGATTTTTTTCAAATTAGTATCTAGGCCTTTGTCAAGGTTGCCCCCTTTCTCCCCTTATATTCATAATTATGGATGAAGCTTGAAGAATAATTTTAGAATATGAAAGCATTGTTGGGAATCTTCTAGGTCTATAAATAGCTAGAGGATTCATAAATTTAAATCATTCTTAGTTTGTTGATGAAACCCTTTTTATGGGTGGAGCTTCAATTATCATTGCATCAAGGCTCAAAGTAGTTTTGGATTCCTTTATTGATTCTTCAAGGGGTGTTTTCAACCATAGAAAATGTCAAATAATGGAATTGAATACTTCTCCTCATGAGCTCATGGGAGAAATATCCAGAATATTTCACTTTCCCGTTGTTGAAAAATGGGCCTCCTTTCACTACTTGGGAATTCTGGTTTCTTTGAAATGTTTCACTTCTCAGGAATGACTTCTCGTTGTTGAAAAGATAAACCATAAATTTTTTCATTGGGGTTCACAATGGTTAAACCCTCGTGGAATACTCATTCTTATAAAAAAATTTATATCCGCTCTTCCAATTTATTAGTGTTCCACTTTCTTTCTCCCAAAAGGATCGTTGATCAACTCTCTTTGAATCTTGGGGAATTTATTTGGGGAGGAGGAAAAGGTAATTAAAAAAAAAATCATTTAGTGAATTGGACTAAGGGTATCAGTCCTAAAAAGAGAGGTGGTAACTTGGGAATACAAAACCATGAGTTCATAAACAAAGGGACGGGGGTGAAATTCTTGTGGAGGATCATCACTAGACATATCTCTTGGTAGAAAAAATATTTGGTGAATAAACACTTTTCTTGCCCAAGATAAAGGTGCTTAGAAAATCCCCAAAAATCAAACAAGGGCTCTCCAATCTTCATATTATTACTTGTAGTCAAATCCTCTTTTTGTGAGTATGTTTCTGAGATCCCTGGCAATGGAAGGCGGATTTGTATATGGGAGGACAAAATTATATCTAATGATTGTCTTGATATGCGCTAGGATTTGGTTCCCCTATGGTTATGGATGAGGGATAAGGGGATCAACACTATGTTTGACATATCTGAGTGGAGTGATTCATCTATTGAGTGGATAGGTTGGAAACCTCCTCATTTTCTAGCTCCTTTAAATCCTTTTTACCACTCGTTGCTTCTCTCTCTTCATGGAAGTGATCCTTAGCACAAAAAGAGTTTTGACTCCCGCATATGGAAAGGTTCATTGTATAACGTAAACAAGGGGTACCACACCTTAATTGAAACTTTATTCCCTTTTTCCAGCTCTAGTTTATGGGTGACTATATGGAACAATGATGGTCTTCCCAAGATAAATTTTTCAGTTTGTTACTTGCTCACAAGAAAGTGAAAACCTATGAAATTTTTTGTAAGTGTGGTATTGTAGGACCGTCTCATTATGTTCTTTATATATCCAAGGAGAAATCGTATTAACACTTATTTGTGGATTGCATATTTTCAAAGGAGGTTTGGTCATTGGTTTTATACATCCTCGAGCATAGGTTCGATTGACATGTGGCATGCTCAAATATCTTTCCTCAATGGTGGAAAATATATCAATGTAGTTTTAAACAAAAAATAAATTTCAAAAGGATTTGGGAAGCTCTCCAAAAGTATGTTTGTTGGAGTATTTGGTTATCTCGAAACAAATCCATCTTTCAAGAGGATAAGAAACTCCCCAATCAAGTGGCCACTAAATCCCTTTCCTGATTGGTTGAATATATGCAGAATCTACTGAAAGGGATGGATATGGTTTTAGATGCCTATGAGCAGTGATGGTTGAATGAGTTCAATTTGGGCCACCCTCTGTACCATGATAAAAAAAATAGGGCAATAAAACTCTGAAATGGGATATTAGGTTGTCCAATTCATAATTCAAGGAGTGGATTTCCTAGCAGTATTCTAATATCCTTTTCTTTGATGGGGAATAAAGGAATAACCCAAGGGAAATAGGTGCATGGGGGACAATATGTGATCCCTGAGGAAATACCTTGGGTCATTTTTTAGGGGGTCTAGGAAATGTTACAAATAACTCAACTGAATATTACACCTTGTGGCAAGGTATTAGGATAGAAAATGCTTGTGGTTTTCGAAAGATCATCATTATGGGGGACTCCATGATCATGATGAGGGCCCTAATCATTAATCAATAATATCATGATTCTAAGGCCCTTCCTAGAGTGATATCTTGTGTTCTAAGTCTTCTCGCCGGATTTGACAAGTTCAAGGTCTTCCATATTTTGTGTGAGCATAACAAATTCACAGACAAATGGAAAAAATGTGGATCAACATTGGGGGAAGGTGAAATTACGGTTAATGGGGCAAGTGACTTTCTTCATATACCTTAGTACATGGTTTTGATTTCGATTTTTTGGTATGGGTGGTATTTGGTGCCTTGGATTATGTGTTTTTACGACTCCCCCCTATTTCTTTACACACTTTGAAGTTATTACATCCATTATTGCAAGTATCTGCGAGCTTCTGTATTTCATGAGAATGGTTGATGACTCGATCCTCATTTAGTGTGGTTTGTTTTTTCCTCAGTGTGGTGTTTTGACCTTAAGTCAGAGCAAGTTGGTGGGCATCATCGGTGGCATGTGCTCATTCTGGAATCCCATCCCTCAACAGATCAATCTCTTTCTAGTCTTCAGGTTCACTTTTTACAATTTATCTTCTAAAGGTTGGTTTAAGGTGCCATGTTTGAGTCATGTTATTCCTTCCTTGCATGTTGGGTTAAATACTATATGGTATAATACTAGTGTTGGAAATATCCTTTTGGGTGAATTCCTTCGAATTCTTGACTTGATATGGGAAGAAGAGGTCACAGTTGGTGGTGGGTGTCATAGTCTCAGTTTATTATCTTCCACTAGGTTATCCCCTTCATGGTCTGAATTTTATTCTCTTTTATACTTTTGGGTCTTTTCCTTTGTTAATTTTCAGTCTGAAGAGTCTCAATTTATGAGTTTTAATACTGATGAGATTACCAATTCTCTGAATTTCTCTTCTACATTTTTGGAATTTGGGAATAGGGACTGGTTCTTTCTTTTTTTAGGCCCTATCTTTGGTCAAATATCTGTGCAAGGTGGTATCTCTTGATAGGAAGGTCAATCCATGTCTTGGGTACCCGTTCTCTTCTAATTGGAGTGTGAACTCTATGGAAATTAATCTTCTTTATGGGGGTTACTTATCTTAAATCTGGGTAATTTGTAGCACAACTTGGTGTGATACCCCACAACTTGAAATTTTAATTATTATTACTATTATTATTTTTATTTTAGAATTTTAATTATTTTTCCAAAAAGACAATTTGGTCGATTTACCAAATCTAAATTGTAAAACCTTATTATTTTATGAAAATAAACACATGTGGAAAAAGGGGCACACATTGAAGCAAATGTTAAAGAGGGAGTTAGGAATCCAACGGGGTTGGCTAAGTAGAAACAGACTGAGATAATTTGTGGAGTTAACTCAATTTAAAAAATGACACATTCTAGATTTATAGGATAATTTGTGAACAAGTGTAGAATTGAATCTGACAGGTGGTCAGTGGGCAAGAGGCTCAAGACAAGTGTCACAAGTCCTAGGAAAAATAAAAAGAATTCATGACAAGGGAATGAGACACCATTCCTAGGATGCGAACTAATAGCTCAATAATGCTATGTGTTGAACTAGCTTGACACAATGATTTCCAATATTGCACATAACAAGCTAGTACTCACAATTCTGCAAGAGGCCACGTAGGCAACCCCTTGGATTCCAAACTCAACTTGGGGGTGACAGAGGTTGAAAGAGACTCTAATCTATGGTTAGGAGGAACAAAGTCTTCAACATGTGGTTTCCCCAAGTTCCATTTTTTACTTCTTTATTATGAAAATATTTATCTGAATATTTACTATATGTTATTATGCGTTACTATGACCAAAATTATCCGTTATCAAGTATTTTAAAGCATGAATAAATAGTCACAGTATTAGATGTAAGTTCCTTCTATGAGAAAATAGATGCATATCATAGTTTCATGTAGGAATACTGTTGAAAGAAAAACAATAGTTATTCTAGATCTATGGGCATAATTGTACTACTAGTAGAAAACCCATAAAAATCATGAGTAAAACCTAGATATTAAAAACAAGAATTGAATTTGATTAAGAATCATGTATTTAGGAAATAAAGTTCAACAAATATACAAACAATAAATGTAGTATCTGAAAGGAATCGATACTAAGTTAACAAAGTTTAACAAATATATAAGTAAATGACTATGTATGTCCAAAGTCGATACTAAGTTAACAGATTTTAACAAATATATAAGTAATGATTGTATATGTACAAAGTCGATGCTAAGTAAACCCGGTTTGATAAATATACAAGTAAAGGTTGTGTATATCCAAGAAGTATCTATCCTATGTAAACAAAGTACTTAAAATTACAGAACTGTAAAATGCGTAGACACCAATCCTAAGTCACAGGACTTTCATGAATGATTATACAAAATTATTCGGTCGACTAGCTCGACATACTGTATATTAACATAGCAATCATGTATTGTGATGCTATACTTGAAATGTAATTAAGGAATGGAACCCAAATACCTTTCCAAGCAAGGATATTTTTTATTTTCCATGGTACCAACCTCCTTGGCACCTACATAATAGAAGTGAACAAGTTAGAATGATGTATGAATTTATTTAGTAAAACAAAAGTTACATATGCAAACATAGACATACTTACCATGGATTTACAGAATGCCTTTGTATCTCCTTTTGTCACCCTTGAACCACATCCAAGTGTTCATGGTTATCATATAGCTTATGGGTACCCCTTGCAACAACAACAAGACCCATCATTAGTTAAATACCAAAGAATAAGTTTAACAAGGATGTAAACCACGACGTATGTACATAATATAAACAAAATAAAATTACTACGCTTTGTGCGAACACCACACTTGTGCAAATATTTTAACAAAAGTCCTAACTAAGTTCAGGACAAGTAAAACAATGTGAAAGGTTTTAATCATAGACCATAAACAAGAGAAATAAAACAAAGGAATCAAAAACCCTACACGAAATCTTGTTATGGTAAAATCAGACCACAGAGTTCATAAAATTATTGGGTTTAGACGGTAAGTCCCCGAGGTCCAAGGAAAAACTCCTAGAACCATAGGATAACTGTAAGTGAGATGCACCGTGACTGAAAATACGATTTTATAGTCATGACATTATATAATAGATATATATAGAAAAAAGAAGTTTGATAAGGTATACAATATAGAGATATATTAAACCTATCTGGTGGAATAATGGTTGAATCTAACTATAAACTAGCATCCTAAAGAAAATTTCTCAAGAATCATTACCAAGTTAATAAGCTACAAACACTAGTTTACATGAAGCCAGAAAGGGTAAAGGAAGTTCTGTAAACTCTTACTAGTTAAAGGTGCCAACCCTGAAGTCGATATAAATACCAACCACAAGCCAAGGAAGTTATGAATGCCTTGGTCTCTTGCCAATAATTTTACATTGAACGGAAATGAAATTGGGACAATCACACCTTCAACATTGTAACTCGAGAGGGTCTGGTAAAAATTTCAAACCTCTCGAAAACCTATCAAGATAAACACATAGCTGAGGAAACGAAAGTGAAAAAGGGGAAATGAGCCAAGTTCGGGAGAGGTTAGGATGACTAAAGGATATGAAAGGAAAACCCTAATTCGTGTAGGCATAATAACACTACACATATACAATTCTTAGGACAAATGTTGTTTAAACCTCCTCGAAATGGTAACACCACAGATGGCGCATGAAAGATCGTTCCATGGTAAATGATCCGTAGGACACGTTGTTTAATGAGGAAAAGTTGGCAAGGATTTTAATTAAGGAACAATATTATAACATGAGTTAAACCCTCGTAAAACCCCTTAATAAATTCCTTAAGTATGAGCCGTATTTTCGTATGACAAGTGTTATATGTTTGGATGATATACATTAAAACTCGGTTTAAAGACATTGATTAATATACAATGAAACTTATGTAATATATCAAACCTATTTATACATGAGCTACCTTAACACAATACAAAACCTTGTACGCTATATGGTATGAAACGATTTAAGGGTCATAATAACAATACTATAGTGTCGAGTAGTGAACATATAGCCATAAGGAGGGGGGATATAACAAACAATCAAACCATCGTGCAACCCTTGTGCATTGTCCTGATCATGACCTCAATAGAAACTAACATATAGATTGTGAAACTTAGTAACAACAAACATATATAGGTTATCGAGTACCTAGTCTTAGTGGGATTAGACTTAGGATAACTTTAATAAAAATGACGTATAGTGAAAAACTATATTGTTGAATATAGAGTTGTTCAACTATTATAATATATGATTATATGACAAGCTATGAGAAGTTATACAAGACTTTATGTGTAAGTATTTAGTCTCGATGGGTTTCTCGTTATAGCGAAATGATGAAAGAATACTGACACTACCATATGATAAGAGAAAACACAGAAAGACATAAGGTAGAAATAAATAAGTTAATAAACTTATATGTGACAATTATGATGACGAGAAATCATT
>JZKD02S2114015.1:418430-441627 GCA_000966675.3 Picea glauca | reverse complement strand
ATAATGGTATAAGAGTTGTAGGTTACATCACTTGGCCTTTTTATGGGATTTATCACAGAAAAATATAACATGTAAATTGTCTTGATTTTCTTCTTACCTCTAGGAAGAAAAATAATTTGATTTTGCAGGAAAATGACAGAAGTACCTGAGACTCAGGGAGAACAAACTCATCAAGGAAATCATGAACAAGGTAATCTAGGTGATGGACATCTCTGGGTGGATTTGAATAATGATAGGAATTCAT
This sequence comes from Picea glauca, assembly GCA_000966675.3. Classification (NCBI taxonomy): domain Eukaryota; kingdom Viridiplantae; phylum Streptophyta; class Pinopsida; order Pinales; family Pinaceae; genus Picea; species Picea glauca. The sequence continues at coordinate 441,383 of JZKD02S2114015.1, read as the reverse complement.
ACATTATAAAGATAGTAATAGATCTCAGAGAATAACTAAAAACTATGAGAGCAGATAATGAAAGAATTTTAAATACTCAAGAGGAACTAAATGCAATTCTGCTAGAAAAATTGAGCAATCAAAATATTGATAGAAATAAGGGGAAAAATGATAGCAACTCTAAGATAGGCCAACCGAAGAAGAAAGAAAGAAAATTGGAGTGTCTTGAATATGAGATAGAGTCAATATATAAGGATACAGAAGATACTGAAATGTCTATTGATGGTAGTTCTAGTCCTAAACAAAGAACCAAAAAGAAACTCAAAAAACATGATGAATTCATGGGAGAGTTTAAGAAGATTAAACCGCCAACCTTCAATGGAGAAGTGGAGACAGGTGAGGAAGCAGAGGCATGGCTCTAGCCTCTGTGGTATGCAAAAATAATTTCAAATTTACAATTACTCAAGTGAGCTTAAAGCCCAAATGGTTATCTATAATTTGACAGAAAAAATAGATATATGGTGGCAGGATATAAAAAGAGTAAAAAGATTAAGGAAAGGAAAATCACTTGGGAAACCTTTAAGAGATATTTTAAGAAACAATATCTATCTGAACAATATTATGACGGTAAATACAAGGAGTTCTATTAACTAAAACTGAGAAATCTTACAATGAAATATTTATGTAGTAAGTTTCTGAGTTTGTTGTGTTATGTGCCTTACATTGTGGATGAAAAAGCAAAGATTCATCGATTTTTGAGTTTCTTACATAGCTCTTATAAAGATCGAATTGAGTTCAAGATAACCCAAAAACATTGGAAGAAACCATGAGGAAAGCTAAACTCTATTTTGAGCAGTGTAAAAATATAAATGAGAATTTTAAGAATTGGAATGGGAAAAAGGTTGAGAGGTTTGACCCTAAGAAGAAAGGGGGAGATTATTCTAATAGAAATGTGGATAAGATATTTCAAGGAGGTAATAAGTTCAGAACTAGTAAACCTTTCAATCAACCTAAAAATAAGAATTCCAAACCACTGACCTTATTCAATAAAGAAATTGCCCAAAAAGAAACGGTAAAATGTTGGGAATGCAGTGGTCCAAATTACTATAAAGATTTTCCTCTCAGGCAAAAGGGAAATAACAATGTGCAAACAATACAGGAAGCAACTACAATTTGTGAGATGGAAATTTATACACCGAAAAATTAGTGCATCTTTGGAAAATCGACAAACAAATCATCAAACTTCAATGGTAGAAATTGAAGGTATGATACATAACCAACCAGTTATTGTTTTAATTGATCCAGGTGCTAGTTTAAGCTATATTTCACCAAGATTTGTAGAAATATGTAAGTTACATAATGAAAAGTTTGAAAATTCCTTGTCAGTATAGTTAGCTACATGAACTAAACGAAGAATTACAGATGTTGTTAAAAACTGCGAACTTGGTATGAACGAACTAAGAACACAGATAGACTTAAACATATTACCATTAGGATCTTATGATGTGCTAATAGGTATGGATTGGATGGAAAATCTTAAAGCGGTTTTAGATTGTTACAATAAAACATTTACCTGTGTAGATGAGAGATATAACATTATAAAAATTAAAGGAGTATAAATACCTGTTAGAATTAGAGAAATAACAAACTTACAAGTTAAAAGATGCATTCGAAAAGGGTGTAAACTACTTGATGTACACATAAATTATTATGAAAAAGAGGAAATTAATAATGAGTTAGATAACTTCCCAGTATTGCAGGAATTTCACAATGTATTCCAGGATATTCCTGGACTACCTCCTAAGAGAGAAATAGATTTCTCCATAGACCTGATACCTAGAGAAGTACCTGCTTCAAAGGCTCCTTATAGGATGCATATCCTAGAGTTAAATGAACTAAAAAGTCAATTGCAAGAATTGATAGATAAAAAATATATCCAACCAAGTGTGTCTCCATGGGGGGCACCAATACTTTTTTTTAGAAAGAAATATGGGACATTACATCTTTGTATTGATTATAGACAACTTAATAAAATGACTAATAAAAATAGATATCCATTACCTCGTATTGATGATCTGTTTGATCAAGTATGGGGAGACAATATTTTCTAAGATTGATTTACGTTCTAGTTATCATCAAGTTAGGATAAAGGATGAGGATATTTATAAAAAAACATTTAGTTTAAGGTACGGACATTACAAATTTTTCGTAATACCTTTTGGGTTGACTAATGCCCCAACCTCATTCATGTTCTTGATGAACAATATTTTGAGTAAATGTATAGATAAATTTGTGATCGTCTTTATAGATGATATACTCATCTATTCAAAGGATGAAAAAGAGCATGAAGAACATTCAAGAATGGTATTACAGATACTAAGAGAACAAAATTATATGCAAAACTAAGTAAGTGTGAGTTTTATAAAGACTAAATCCAATATCTGGGACATGTAATTTCCAAAGAAGGTATAGCAGTTGACCCGAATAAAATAAAGGCTATAATGAATTGGCCTGAACCTAAGGATGTTTCACACATAATATCCTTTATGGGTATAAATGGCTATTACCGAAGTTTATAGAAGGGTTTTCCAAGATTGCATATCCTATAACGTCGTTGCGAAAGAGAGGAACTAACTTCATATGGTCTAAGAAATGTCAAGAAAGTTTTAACAAATTAAAACAACTCTTAACTATAACTCCTATATCAAAACTGGTAGACCTAGATAAAGACTTTGTAGTATGTATGGATGCATGTCATGAAGGGCTTGGAGGAGTGTTAATACAAAAAAAAAACATGTAATAGCTTATGAATCTCAGAAACTAAATAAACATGAAGAAACTTACGTAACACATGACTGGGAATTAGTTGCAATAATGCATGCATTAAATATGTGGCAGTATTATCTGGTAGGCCTAAAATTCTTACTGTTGACAGATAACATCGCCTTAAAATATGTGTTTGATAAACAAAATTTAAATGCTCGCCAAACAAGGTGGTTATCCTTCTTAAGAGAGTATGATTTTGAGATAAAACACATTAAGGGAAAGGAAAATAAAGTGGCAGATGCATTTAATAGACATGCAAACCTGATATATACAGTTACTAGAAGTAACTATGAAACAAATTTAAAAGAAAGGGTAAGGTTAGCAGCTGAAAAAGACCTAGAATATCAAAATATTAAGTTAAAATTTGTTGATAATTTAGTGGGAACAGAAGAATCAGATTTTAGATTCTCAAAAAGTCGACTATTAATGTATAAAAAAAGATTATATGTACTAGAATATAATGAAATTAAGTTATTAATTTTAGATGAGATTCATAAGAAACCATATTTTGGACACCAAGGTTACCATAAATTAATTACTATGCTAAGAAAGGAATTCTATTGGTCAAATATGAAAGGCAAAACAACATAATATCTAACTAGGTTATTAAAGTGTCAACAAGTTAAGGTTGAACACCAACATCCAGCTGGACTACTACAGTCTTTACCCATTCCAAAATGGAAATGGGAAGTGATAAGTATGGATTTTATTACTGGATTGCCTAGAAGTAGCAAACAAAATGAATCAATTATGGTTTTGGTTGATAAATTAAGGAAGCACACTTCATACCTGTGAAATCAACCTACAAGGATATTAATATAGAAAAACAAATCATGAAAATATTTAGGTTACATGGAATCCCTAAAGTTATAATTTCTGATAGAGATGTTAAGTTTACTGTGAATTTTTGGAAGGATTTATTTAAAGGGTTAGATACCCAATTGAACTTCAGTAATGCTTGTCATCTGCAAACAGATGGGCAAACTTAAAAAACTAACTAGATTCTTGAAGACATGCTTAGAATGTATGTTATGGAAATACCTAGTAAATGGTAATAATATTTGTACTTAGTTGACTTTGCTTATAATAATCATTATCAAGCTTCAACAAAGCTTAGTCCTTTTGAAATTTTATATGGAAGAAAATGTAATACACTTGTTTCATGGAGTAATCTTGTTAATAGATTGATGATAGGAATAGTATTATCTGAAAGGAATCAATACTAAGTTAAAAGAGTTTAAAAAATATATAAGTAAATGACTATGTATGTCCAAAGTCGATTCTAAGTTAACAGAGTTTAACAAATATATAAGTAATGACTGTATATGTCCAAAGTTGATACTAAGTAAGCCAAGTTTAATAAAGATACAAGTAATGGCTGTGTATATCCAAGAAGTATCAATACTATGTAAACAGAGTACTTAAAATTACATAACTGTAAAATGCATAGACAACAGTCCTAAGTCACTTGACTTTCATGAATGATTATAAAAAATTATTCAGTTGACTAGCTCGACAGAATGTATAAACATAGCAGTCACATATTGTGATGCCAGAATTGAAATGTAATTAAGGAATGGAACCCAAATACCTTTCCAAGCAAGCATATTTTTGAGTTTCCATGGTACCAACCTCCTCGGCACCTAGATAATAGCAGTGAAAGAGTTAGAATGTTGTACAAATTTATTTAGGCAAACAAAAGTTACATATGCAAATAGAGACGAACTTGCCTTGGATATACAAAACACCTTTGTATCTCCTTCTGTCACCTTTGAATTGCATCCAAGTGTTTAGGGTTATCAGATAGATGATTGGTACCCCTCGCATCAACAACATGGACCATCATTAGTTAAATACCCAATAATAAGTTTAACACGTATGTAAACCATGACGTATGTACAAAATATAAACAAAAGAACATTACTATGCTCTGTGCGAACACTGCACCTGTGCAAATATTTTAGAAAAAGTCCTAACTAAGTTCTGGACGAGTAAAATGATGTGAAAGGTTTTAATCATAGACCAGAAACGAGAGCAATGAAACAAAGGAATTAAAAACCCTACACTAAATCCTATTACAGTAAACTCGGACCACGGAGTTCATAAAATTACTAGGTTCAGATAGTAAGTCCTTGAGGTCCAGGGAAAAACTCTTCGAACCATAGGCTAATCGGAAGTGAGACCCACCATGACCGAAAACACGATTTTACAGTCATGACATTATATAATAGATATATATAGAAACAAGAAGTTCAATAAGGAAAACGATACAAATATATATTAAACCTAGCCGACAGAATAATGTTTGAATATGACTATAAACTAGCATCCTAAAGAAAATTGCTCATGAATCATTATCAAGTTAATAAGATACAAACACCAGTTTAAATGAAGCCATAAAGGGTAAAGAAAGTTTTGTAAAATCTTACCAGTTAAAGGCACCAACCCTGAAGTCAATAGAAAGACCAACCACAAGCCAGGAAAGCTACGAATGCCCTGGGATATTGCCAATAACTCCACAATGAATGGAAATGATAATGGGACAATCAGACCTTCAACATTGTAACTCGAGAGGGTCCGGTAAAAATGTCAAACCTCTCGAAAACATCTCAGGACAAACACAAAGCCGAGGAAACGAAAGTGAAATATGTGAAATGAGCCAAGTTTAGGATAGGTTGGGATGGGTAAAGGATCTGAAAGGAAAACCCTAATGCCTGTAGGCATAATAACACTACACATATACAATTCTTAGGACAACTGCTAATTAAACCTCCTTGAAATGGTAACACCATAGGTGGCGCATGCAGGATCGTTGCATGGTAAATGCTTCGTAGGACACACTGTTTAACGAGGAAAAGTTGGCAAGGATTTTAATTAAGGAACAATACTATAACACAAGTTAAACCCTCATAAAACCCCTAATAAATTCCTTAAGTATGATTCATCTTTTCATATGACAAATTTTATATGTTTGGATGATATACATTGAAACTCGTTTTAAAGACATTGATTAATATACAATGAAACCCATGTAATATATGAAACTCGTTTATATATGAGCTACCTTAACACAATACAAAACCTTGTATGCTATATGGTATGAAACGATTTAAGGGGCATACTAACAATACTATAGTGTCGAGTAGTGAACATATATCCATAAGGGGGTGGTGGGGGTGGCGGGATGAGGTGGGGGGGAAGGGGCGGCTATAAAAAACAATATCAAACCCTCGTGCAACCCTTTTACATGGTGTTGATCATGACCTCAATAGAAACGAACATATATATTATGAAACTTAGTAACAACAAACATATATAGGTTATCAAGTACCTAGTCTTAGTGGGATAAGACTTAACATAACGTTTATAAAAATGGCGTATAGTGAAGAACTATATTGTTGAATATAGAGTTGTTCAACTATTATAATATAAGATTATATAACAAGCTATGAGAAGTTATAAAGGACTTTATGTGTTAGTATTTAGTCTCTATGGGTTTGTCGTTATAACGAAATGATGGAAGAATAGTGAGACTATTGTATGATAAGGGAAAAAAAAGGAAGACATAAGGTAGAAATAAATAAGTTAATAGACTTATATGTGACGAGAAATAATTAGCATATTATGGTTGAATATGTAAGTCCTACCTATTTCAAGACTCAAAATAAATAAACATTTTCTATAATTTCCTACTGAAATGACTGAAATTTAGTTTAGGATTTATTTCATGATTTTCTTATACTGAGAGTAAACAACAACAACATAATAACGATAACAACATAATAAAAACAACAACTACAACATAATGATAATAGACGAACTGGTAAAATACACACCTCCACCTGTAGGTTGGTTGATTCAGCCCATGGTTCATTTGTTCTTGTGATTTCCAAAACTTCCCAACTGAGTATTAACTTCCCAGTCAACTAGGAACATCCTCTTATAATATTTGTCTCTAGGAATCCTTGCGGTTTCATGGCCCCTGATCCCAAAGTTCCCAACAACAACAGTGCCATGTGAGAGTTCCCAAAACACAATGTTCTCCCCATTTTCCTCCTCCTCTTCCACCTCTTGCATAATTTTTCAAAACAAAAAAAATGAGACCCTTCTCCAAGTCCATTTCCCTCCTCCTTATCCTCCCCTCTCATTCAATTTCCAACTACCTTATCTCCCTCATTAATTCCCCAACAACCTTATCACTTCATTAATTACTTCACCTCCCTTTTAATAATAAACAATAAAATACTTATTGAATTTATTTTGATAATTAATTAAATTTAAATTAATAACTATGAAAATTAAATAATCAAATTGGGTTTTTACATACACCCACCCTTCAAGAAACTTCGTCCCGAAGTTAGAGTAATTTACAATACAAGGGTAATGACACACGATTCATACATCCACATCAAATAAACAACATCGTCAATTTAAAACACGTATACATACTAGTGTACATGTGCAAGGCATGCATGCGCAGCTAGAACATACAATACTCCCACATGTACTAATGACAATAATTATCACACCTAAAGTAATTCTTTTATGCATCCAATCCAATCAACAAGACCATTCATTTCATAAAAGATAATAGACCCTTTAAAATGTTCATGAAATTCCTCAATTACAATAATTTAGCACAAGCAACATTCACTTAGATAATTGTAGTTCAGTTAAGTAAATATAAACATACATATATACATATTTTTTTTTAAATGAGGAAATCAAGAAATTCTACCATAATGCGAAAGCCCCACACACTCTCAACTACTCCTAGTCATCCTTCCTTCCTAACCTACTTCCATCTTCCATCCCCATCCTTCCTTTGCTGGACTATCTTGGAGCATCAACTATATTGACCTAACTCCATATAGAACCTGTAAGCGGAAGTGTCAACTCTCTTGACCAAGCTGCCCCTGCAAGCATCTAGAAGTCATCATCACACGTCTAGGGGAGCATGATCTAACACCGTCCTCCCATGACTCCAAGTTTCAGAGGATACATGGTGGGAAATGCATCCACCCCTCCTACTAGAACTAGGGTCAACACCCTACCATGGACCATACAGTGGCACTATGTTGTTGAGAACTTTGTCATCGTATATTCAGTTTTAGGCAGTCTCACCACCTAGAAAACCTGCACTTGTCCACATATCATAGAAATTCATTTGTGCCAACATAATTTCACATGAAAAGATTCATACCATATTGTTTCTCGGTCGATGTTCACGACATCAACCTTTTATCATCATTATCCTTTGGCTATTTCATAGCTCGTTGACCTGCAGATTAGTCTATAACACAAACTCATACATATCTATGCACTGCTATCATGTAAATGCATTTAATCATAATCTCACTTTGGTATACACGTGCCAACAACTTTAAATTCCAAAATTTTCAAGTTAGAAATAGATTGCATAATATTCGTCATAATTCAAATAACATTAAACATTCATATGTCTTAAAATCCAAGTGTATCATTAGTAATGTTCCATGGATAATAAGAAAATGAAGAGACGACTAGGCCATAAGTAATTATAGTTTTATAAATTAAAACAGGTATTGCATACACCCATCCTTTGGGAAACATAGTCCTAAGGTTATGGTCAAAAGTGTGGGATGATCTCAACGTATCATATCTACATCCTCCTAGGTAGTTGATCAAGTGCTATACTAGTCCTACTATACCTTCACTTGTTTAGATATATGTTGAGACTATTAATACATTAATTGGCTACCCCTATTTAGCAGACCTCGATTGTGTCCAAACTCAAATCTTATTACCACTTGTTGCGTAGTGCAATGTTTTGGCCCCTTGTGGGATCCCTCCTTGGCACTCCATGTTTGAGTACTACTTTGGTGACTCAAAATTGACACTTGTGATTTAGTTAATGTTAAGAGACACACCTCTTACAGAGTTATTCTTCCCAAGCTCCATATAGGATTCCCATATTTAAATTATATCTTGTTGGTTGACTATCGATCAAAACATTAGCTTATTATTAAAAAAAAAATTGTTAAATGATTCTAATAATAAGATTTATATAAATTTCATTAAGTTGTGCATACAATCCCACTTGGAATATATTGATACTTATAACCCATTTACTACTAACTTGATTATCACTCTAGCTTAATTGATACCATACACATGCCATTGCAAAAGTTTTCCATGCCTAGGAATATTGACTAAGATATTGTCATGTGATCATTACATGGGGCAGACATTTTAAGATTTCTTTGGTCACCAAACTTAATTAGTTATCTTCGTATTAGGTTATAAAGATTAGATCTTGACAAGGTAATTGTCGATTATATGATTCTCTTATCATAGTCGAGGTACATTTGATTTCTACCTACAAGATTAATTTGACCATGCTTTAGTGAGCACCCCCGAGTCAAGGATAAGTTTTCCATTAGGGTCCATTCCATTCTCTACAATTACTTGACTTTAATGTCTTATTTTCTCACAATTGAACTTCACATGTGTCAACTTTTATATCTTCTATATCTACATGGTACTTACCGACACTAGTCTATAGCCCTTTCTCGGTGCATCACCAACACCTTCCAAGTTCATTCCCCTCACTAACAACCTACCACATATATATATATGCCATTTATCTACTAGAATTTATTGTACGCACTTTACATCTTCCTTGACACATCATACTCTCTCTCTCTCTCTCTCTCTTATACATTCTAACCATACTTATCATGTCCACTTCTACTCACTTGCCTCTTACTAATATACCCTTATATTTATTACTAAGGTATTTCTTACTTATTACCTTTATTTATTACCTTTATACATCATTTACATCACTCTTCAATTATACCTTTATCAACTTTTAATTCTTTTGATATTATACCTTCTATTCCTTAAACAATGTACCTTTTATTTTTGGTTTGTTAGTTTGTCCGTGACATGTGGGACTAACTTGTGGCTAAGAAACCGCGACTCAAGGGCATCTAAGCCGTCAAAATCACTCAGGGATTGCACCCGGCCTGAGCCACACCAACCCTTAACATGGATGGATGTTTTTTCCCCATGGGTTTCAAACCGATGACTTTAACATCACGAAGTGCCTTAACAACACACTCTGTCATCGTCTTTCCTACACCTTGGGGACAACATTGTACTTATTTACTAACCCCATATGTTGTCTTTATTTCATAACCCTAAGTATATACGTGTCCTAATAGTTCATTTTCAATAACTGTTATTTATTATTTGTCATGTGTCTTATTCCCTTTTTCGGCCTATACATCTCTGTGCTCTATATTACCATTATTATCACTCCCCCCTTTATTTAAAAATTGTATACTTGCATTATATATTTATTCACATCAATCCTTAATTGTTGTTATGCTCCAATTTCCTTTGTTTTTACAATATTTTTGTTATCCTATACTTCCATATACTGATTGTCATATCTCTTCATTATCATCTATTTATATACTTCTTCTTTATCCTAGATATACCACCATTGCCTTATCTTATGTGTACATAATTGCACACCAACTCTTTGTCTAAATCACACACTATCCTTATCTATTACTATAACATACACATTGCATTCCCTTAAAATGTTATGTACATTATTTATCATCTCCTGAATTCACTTCATGAATCCTGTAATTAATTTATTACCATTATATCATGCATAATTACCCATTTTACGATGTCTACTTTATACATTTTTTATAATTATACTATATATTGCATTTATCCCTTCAACATACTTTATACCATCAATGATTACATTCCTTCCACATTGTCCTTTATTATTATAACTTTCAAGTTGTCACTACCATCTCTTATTACTTGCAATAATTGACCCCTTTACTTTATAGCCCTTTCACTACATTTATCTTTACTTTTAGTTCCATATTCATTATCTATTACTTGACTGTCTGGTCATACATGGCTTATTATTATGAATATGGGCTATCATTAATCACTAATATAATCAATTTATATTATAACCAATATTATTTTACCTATACCTACATGCTATAGCAATAAAAAAAAAATAATGTAAATTTACTCTACCTAATTCATTTGGCATTTTTGCGTTTCCCCCTAACTTACTTGCCAAATATAGCATAAATAGTATTTGATAACTTTATATTCACTATTTGTTTGTAATTTGTATGTGTGTCATCTTTACATACAATGATAATCCTATCAATGCCACATGGTTAAACACATTGTACTAACTCATCTCAACATATTTTTTTTTAACATAAACAGTTATGGAGCTTTATTTAATAACTGGCAGAGGGGCTGCCTAACCCTTACAATTCAAAATCAGAGCTACTGCTCTGATACCCATCTTCTATCTTGTGTGCATATCCTTACTTACAAAACCAGATTCTAAATGCCGATGAATCCCAAACAACTGAGAGGTTAAACTACTAGATAACAATACATTAAAATCTGTTGGAGTTCCTCAAAACACTAGGGGTGATCAGTCAAATCCCTCCACCGAGAGACTTCCTTACCCGAATTTGGAGGCTGCCTCTGCAGTCGCTTCCGAAATCTTTCTTAATGCCTTAGTGAGCTCTTCAACTTGTTGCTCCAGTTTGCAGAGATGCTTCCCCATATCGCCCATAAGGATGGTCGCGTCCTTTAGCCCCGTCTGAATTTCTTCTGTTAGATCCTCCCTTATTTCCTGCATTTCCATATTAAGCATTTCCCATTTTCTCTGGTTCATGGACGCTCTGATGCTTTCCAGCTCTGCTTTAATCAGCTCAATTCGTTCCTTCGGAGTGAAAGATGGCTTGGAGGCCGACTCCATATCTTCTGCTTCTGAGATTCTTGTTTTCCCTTATGCACAGTGAGATCGTGCGTCTATCTGCGGGGATGAGGGTAAGCACTGAGAGGGCTCCCCTTAAAATATAACTCGCCTTCCTCGTCTCATGATCCCCCTCGGAATGATCCTGACTCTGAATCTCTGTTCTGAGATTTCGCCCGTCCCACCGGAGAATTGTTGGATCTGGTGTCCTTCTGGGCAGGCGCCTTGCCCACGTGAAGAGCCATGTCGCGATTGTCTATAAGCTTAGGGAATGGTATTATGGGATTCTCCCCCATTGACATTCATATGACCTTTACTTAGAAGGGTACCACGATTTGCTTCCTTGTCGGCCTAGCCGTTCAGAGATCTCAGCACATGATAAGATTTATATTCCCTGAGTTGCTCCAGAAGAAGGAGAGTCTTCTTGTACAATTGAGCCAAATTTATATTCTTATGGATGTTTTTAGAGTTCAACGCATCAACTACCTATTTTGAGTCTCCAAAAATCATGATTTTCTGGATTCCCATTTTTAACACCTAAATGAGACCTTGCCAGAGTGCTAGGAATTCCGCTTGATTATTAGATGCATAGCCTAAACCCCAAGCATAAGACAAGTGAATTTTTCCAGAGGGTTCAAAGATTATTCCCCCTCCCCCTGCCTGACCAGGGTTTCCCTTGGAGGCCCCATCGAAGAAGAGGCACCACTCGTCGAGCAACAATCTCCACTTCAGAAATTCCTGTTCTTCCATCCTTATCTCCTCGTTCATTTTTTTGCAGAGGTTTGATTCGATTGGTGTTAGGTTGGGATTGGCTGAATTCCTTGAGCCACCTTCCTTATTCCTCCGAGAGGGGGGTTGAGTTCTGAATAGCGATCTTCACATTTACAGCTTCTGAAATCATAGTCCTGGCTTTAATAGCCACCTGGGATGGCAGTCTTCTTTCATCTTTGAAAACTCTGTTATTCCTCTCCAGCCAAATCTTCCAGCATTAGAATTTGGGGATCCACATCCAAACGGTTTTGAGAAGGTTCTTCTTACTCAGATAAAACAGGGATAAAGATAGCCAACTGCTGAATAGCTCCGAGGCCGAGATTGGAAGGTTGGAAGAGGCTGAACCTGTTAGAAGGCCCCAAGCTTCTTTGGAGAACTCACAGGTAATAAGAAGATACGCAGTGGTTTCTTCTTCTTGGTTACACAGGGGACAATGAGAAGGCCCTTCCCAGCCTTTCCTCTTAAGATTATCAAAAGTTAAGATGCTGCTGTGGATCAAGGTCCAAGCAAAGAGGTCAAATTTAGGAATTGAGGGAAAATTCCAAAGTGCTTTCCACGGACCTGGATCAGGAGGGACCCATGGAAGGTCAAAAACTGCCTTATAGCCTGCTACTGCTATGTATAACCCTGAATCTGAGCCCCAGCCTCGCTTATCTTTGGACCTAGCACTAATTGGCGACTTCCCTTGAAGGAAATCTAGTAGAAGCGTTGCTTCCTCTTGGAACTCTTCCGAATAGCTCCCTATATTCTATCCTTTCCAGGATTGCTTGTCATCATTCTTCCAGAGGGAGATATCCCAAAGCGTTCTGCAATTGTTGGCCAAGAGCCAATCCTCCATATTCCTTGTTTCTCTTAACCCTATGAGGGGTTGTTCTCCAAGAATGGAGTCCTCCCAGATCCGAATTTTTGATCCGTTTCTCGGAATCCAGGTGAGTTTTGGCTGAAAGAAAGGCAGGGCTCTCTGGCACAAGTTGAAGATCGGGGAGCCATTATGCACTTTTGTAAGTCTCTCTAGACATCGTTCCCTATCGCCTATGAAATATTTTTTCCTGAGTATTTGATTACTCCAGGTTCTTTTCCCGGTAATCATTCTCCAAAGCAGCTTGCCTCCCATAGCAAGATTATGGACAACCACATCTCTTATACTAAGACCCCCTTCCAATTTTGGCTTCTTGACCTTGTCCCATTTAACTAAGTGGAGTTTCCTCTCACAATTCTTGCCTCCTTCCCACAGGAATCTCCAGAGCAATTCATCGATTTTATTTGTTATAGTTTTGGGGGCGAGAAGCACCGAACACTGATAAATTGGTAGGCTGGTAATGACCGAATTCATCAACACCACTTTACCTGCTTTGTTGAGCCAATTTGCTCCCCACGCTTGAATATTTTTTTTGAGTTTATCCACCATGGGAAGCCAGTGCACAACCTTAGATTGGGATTTGAAGATTGGGATCCCCAGATAGATAAAGTTGTCACAGGTTGTTATGACTTCCATCTCAAGGATATGCCCTATTTGCAGCAGTTCAGGAGGGTTACAGTTCCAACCGAAAATCTTACTCTTATGGTAATTTATTTCGCTGCCCGAGCAGGCTTTGTAGAGGTCAAGTTCTGATTTGAAATTCCTTTCTGTCTTGAGGTTGGCATCACCCAATAAGAGGGTGTCATCAACGAACTGAGCATGTCTAACCTCCTTAACTGAAGGGACTACTCTAATGCCTGGTAGAATTTTATTTTGAAGACAACTCTGTAGTTGGAAGCTTAGCACTGAGGCTTGTAAGACACAGAGCACAGGGGAGAGCGGACATCCTTGACTTAGCCCTCTTGAAGCCTGAAAAAACTTGACAGGGCGTCCATTTATCAGAGGGGTGATCCAAGGTGCTGTAATACAGGACTTAACCCACCCAATGAACTTCTGATTAAACCCAAAATTCCTCACGACTGCAAACACAAAGTCATGTCTGACCCTGTCGAATGCATTGGCTAGGTCCAGCTTGACTACCATGCCTTTCTCTTTTTTCTTGCAGATGGTATGGATGGCTTCTTGTACTAGAATAATGTTATCTAGAATTTGTCTCCCTTTCACAAACCCTCCTTGATTTTCCGGGATCAATTTTGGCAGAATTCGTTTGAGCCTGTTAGCCATTATTTTGGTAATGATTTTGTAACTCGTGTTACAGAGGGATATCGGTCTGAATTTGTTGAAGCTTTTAGCCCCTTTTTCTTTTGGAATGAGGGCTAAGAAGGAAGAGTTTGTGCTGCCCCCCAACTTGTTACAGTTCTGGGATTTCGTGACCATTCTGCATAAATCCTTTTTTATGATATCCCAACAGTGAATGTAGAAGCGAGCTGTGAAACCGTCCGGCCCAGGCGCCTTACCTGGATTCATACTGAAAACAACTTTCCTGATTTCGTTAACACTGACAGGACTATTCAGCGTCCAATTCTCCTCTTCGGTGACCAGAGCTGGAATTTCTGATAATGGATAGGAGTTCGAATCCAAGACCTCCATATCGGGAGATGAGTAAAGATTTTTGAAATAGGAGTGATTCGCCTCCTTTATGCTTTGGGAATCCTTGAAGACTTGGTCTTGCCATTGAATCTCACTGATGGAGTTGTAGTTTATCCTTGCTTGAGTTTGCTTATGGAAGAAAGTTGTGTTCTTGTCTCCATCTTGTAGCCATAGCACCCTTGATTTGATTCTCCAATAGATTTCTTCTTCCCTGCAGCTTTTATGATACTTACTTTGAATTTCAGACTTCTGGCTAAGGAGTTCCTGGGTGACATGGGCTTCTTCCATATACAATTGATGCCTTTCCAAGGTCTTCTGAACTCTTTTCCTTTCATCCAAGGGTGAGCCTAGCTTTTTGGCCCACATTTTTAGATTAATTTTGAGTCTTCTAAGCTTCTCTTCCCACACGAAAAAGGGGAACTAGTGATAGGAACATTCCAGGAGTTTTGAACCAGGTTGAGGAAGTCGTCTTGACCTGTCCAAATTGGGCTGAATCTAAACGGAATGGGGCCTAGTACTGAACCAGGAAGAAGGGAAAGGGATATCGGTTTGTGTTCAGAGGTGTAATGAGGGAGAATCTTGGAGGTCGCCATGAGTCCAATGGTAAGGAAGGAGGACTGGATGAGGAAACGATGAAGCCTGGATGCTCTGTGACCTGGTCCTACTCTTTTGTTGGAACATGTATATTTCCCGTTGGTTGGAGAAATATATTCCAACTCCCATTCCGACATTAGGTCTTCTACCCATTCTCTAGCGGGGTCCCGGACAATAGAACCCCCTTTCTTCTCGGCCAAGGAAAGGGTGCCATTTAGATCACCTGCCATGACTAGATTCTCGGTATTTTGCCGATTAAGAAACGATTTTAAAGAATCCCATCATTCTTTCTTCTCATTAAATGAAACAGGGACATACAAGTTAAAAAGACTTACCAGATATCCAGAGCCTTTATGGTACATTTTGGTAAATAACCAATGGGTGGTTCCTTCTTCTTCAACTAGCTCGAGTTTTGTGGAATCCCAGAGTGTTGCCAACCCCCCCGAGGCTCCTCTAGCGCTTACTGCCCTTCCAGGGCCTTTCTTCCAGAATGCGTTGCTTACTCTTAGGAGTTCTTCCTCCTCCATTTTCATCTCCTGGATTAGGAGGACTTCTGGACTCGCAAGCCTTACTAAATCCCTCAAGGATTCTTCTTTCAATTTGCTTCCAAGTCCTCTCCAATTCCAGGAGACGTATTGCATTATTTTCCTAGATGGATAGGGAGCCCACCTTTCGATGTCTTCCCCAGTTTCGCCCCCGATTTAGTGTTCACCATCTCTAGGATTGTGTACTGTGTGCCTTGAGCCACTTCCTTGTAGGATTGCTCTTCCCTTCTCTTCTTCTCAGTCTTCCTTCCCCTCTTTGGCTGATCAGGTGTTCCTTTTGGGCTGCTTACTTCTGTATCTTCCTCTTCTGGGGTTTCCACATATGTATTTGTATCCAAGCTGATATTCTCCTTATTCGGACTGGAACTCTTGGAGGGAGAGATTGGTTCAACTGGGGCCAAAGGCGTTTGGTTTTCCTTTCCTTCTGGTTCTTTTGTGGGGGTTTGCTTTTCTTTTGGGGCTTCTTGGGTGGTTTGTGTTGGGTTACCATCTTTTGGTGGTTCCTGGTTCATTTTGTCCTTGCTTTTAACATTGTATGAGTTTTTCCCTCTCTTCACTTTCTGCCAGCCTTCTGCGTCTTCTTTCCCATTGGTTTGCCTTTTAGGGCAGTTTCTTTGGAAGTGTCTGTGCTCCTGACAATTCCTACACTTGAATGGCAGATGCTCATAGTCAAGTTTCTGATAATGAGTCCAAGATCCAACAGTTAGCTTTACTGCTTCAGGGAGCCCTGCCTCCAGATCGAATTCCACACAGATTCTAGCATAGGTGTATTGTCCTTTGTTGTCAACTCTGTCAATAAACCTACCAACTCTGTTCCCTATCCTTTGCAATGATTCGAAATCCCAACAGTGCATCGGAATGTTTGGTAATCTGACCCACACCGACACTTCCTTAGGCATATCCACCAATGGATCAAAATCGGGTGTCCATTTGTTCAAATATAGGCCCTGCGTCCCCATAAAGTAGGGGCCATTCCTGAAAATTAAATCCCGATCTTCTTCTGAGATGAACTCGAACACAAAGAACCCTCCTCCAACCGGTTAGCAGGTACCTCCGTGTTCCAGATTTGGCCTCCAATTCCATTGGATCTAGTCGTCCGTAGTTTTGGTAGACGGCCAAAGGCCCATGAACTGACCTTTTTGAGCCAGAGCCAAAGCAATTTTCATTGGTTTCTCTTCGGGTAAAACGATTTTCGGGATTTCCTCCAACTTCTTAATGAATTTCGGAATCACAGGAGGGGAGGACTTCTTCCCTCTGCTGTTGACAAGCCTGCGGAAGGCATCCTCGATCGTCCTCGAGGGAGGGGGGGCGACCACCCCGCCCCCTGGCGCCGCCATGGAACCACTCTGCACTCGCACCAGCACCGAACCCTAGCACTCGCACCGAACCCTAGCACTCTTAAAATGAAAAATCTTCTACACCATCTTCTTCCACATCTCAACATATATTACTATTATTATTAACTCCATATTGTATACTTACAAGTATTACTATTAATACTTACATAACGTGATTATATTATATATCCTTTCATAATGTTACTACTTTAATGCATACTATTATTATGTCATATATTACCCATATGTTTTTGCTTATTTTATACTTCACTTCTCAATCACTAAATTGACACCATGATTATATGCTACAAATTTTGATGTCCTTTTGTAATATCATCCTTCATATCCAATAACACCATTTCATTATTAACAACTTAGCATATGTTAATATACCTCACAATTATAATTATATACTTATATTATGTTTATAACATATCACAACTATATAATTATTAGCTAAATTTATCACATACTTATTATTAGTTATTATCAACAATTTTTTTTTTAATTACGAACACTCAACATTATTATAATGTATACCTAAAACATTTTTCTATCTTCAAAATTATCATCTATGGTGTGATAATTAGCATTCATGTCTTGATATTTACAATTTTCATAAAAGTGTCATCCTTGCAAGTTGGTCGTTGGTTGGCTAAACGTTGAGTTATTATCTATCCATGACCAGGAGTCGTCCCACGAAGTTCATCGAGGAACTAGAGATAAGGTATAAGTCAGACTGAATATTTGAAGGTCGCATGCGATGTACAACGCTCGTAACGCAACCCATGCTCCCTGTGGGCTCCTAACTTCGTGGCTCATCGCTTTTTCTCGGTCTTGAGCACAGGCTTGTGAAGCATTGAGGAAGGGCAACGGAGGTGCTTTACAACACCCTAAATTTATTGGTTTATGGGCTGGGAGGTGCTGGTGCGTAGTGGTCTCCCTTTGTAGCCTTCCTCCTTAGTGCCTTGGCCTTGAACTCGAGCTTTACGCACTGTGCACATGCCATGGACCCGTGGGCTTCCATGTGGGTACTCTCTGGTGCTTAACACTTGGACTCATGCTCGGGAAATTTCATTTGGTTGCAACTTGGGGAGTTTGGTGAGCTCCAAGATCTGAACGACGAAACCCTGCCCAGATCAACACTCAACCACGACAGAAGGTTTAGTCTCCTACTAGGGATTCTGCAGTGTTTTATGGTTGTATTTGTGCTTATTCTTTTCACAGTTTTTATCATTACGATCCTTGGGAGCAATTATCCTTTCAGCGACAGAGGTTTGAATGTCGCCCAGTGCGTGGATTTATTGTCTTCTGTTTTGTGTTTTTGGTCACAATTTATTGTTCAAAGTTCTGGATGCTATTAAATATTTTGAAAAGGAAATCATTAAACATTGTACTTTGTTTAAGTTTGGTTTTAGTGTTCAGGTATGATCTATTATTTTTATTTGTATTTTTTTTTTTTAAAAAGAATGAGAAAAAAATTATTTCAGGCGATGACTGCTAGAATTTGAACTTATTCGGTCGATTTCTTTGGGTTAAAGAAAAATAATGTATTTATGTATAATGCTGCAAAATCACGCGGGACATATCATTGGTCTCCAAAAAAAAAATGAGGCTTTCAAAACATTATTGCCTTTTTGAACTGCACCTCATAGATGACTTGTGTTATGGACCTGTGGGCGCTTGGCATAAGTGCAATCGGACTTAATGGTTGAGCCAAATATTTTTATTTTCATTTTATCGCATTTTTTTGTTGTATAAAATTGATCACACTCGTGTGTGTGTACACACACATACATCATAATTATGTTTACTATTTTAGTATCTGATATATATATTTAAGAGGTTTCTAGGAAGTAACCCTTATAATTATTTCCTCTGGTTCCTTGTTCCATTGTTCCAACCCCTATTACCCTCAGCCTCACCTGCTTCAGCGCTCATCCTCTTCTCTAATACTGTGCAACACCCTTTTCTCTAATACTTTTATGGGTAGTTTCCTTAGGGTTCCAGGATCATTTCTGGGTTATTTCTGGTTTATTTAAGTGTTGTAATTAAAGGGTAGTTGCATGTTCAAGGGTTCAAATTTGTGTTTTCTAGGGTTGTAGGGTTGTGTTTTCCAGGGTTGTAGGTGGGTAAGCCCTAGGTTTTAGTTTTGAAACCTCGCTCTAATACCATATGTAATGCCTACCTGACTCAAAATAAATAAACAAATTCTATAATTTCCTACTGAAATGACTGGAATTTAGTTTAGGATTTCATGATTTTCTTATACCAGGAATAAACAACAACAACATAATAATGATAACAACACAATAACAACAACAACTACAACATAATAAAAAAAACATAATGATAACATACCAATTGGTAAAATGCATACCTCCACCTAGAGGTTGGTTGATTCAACCCCTGGTTCACTTGTTTTTGTGTTTACCCAAACTTCCGAATTGAATATTAACCTCCCAGACAACTAGGAACAACCTCTCCAGCTCCCTAGATCCAGGAATCCTTGCGGTTTCCTAGCCCCCAAGCCCAAAGTTCCCAACAACAACAGTGCCTTGTGAGAGTTCTCAAAACAACATGTTCTCCCCATTTTCCTCCTCCTCTTCCACCTCTTGCATAATTTTCCAAAAAAAAAAAATGAGACCCTTCTCCAAGTCCCTTGCCCTCTTTCTTATCCTCCCCTCTCAATCAATTCCCAACTACCTTATCCCCCTCATTAATTCCCCAACAACCTTATGACTTCATTAATTGCTTCACCTCCCTTTTAATAATAAAATAACAAAATACTTATTGAATTTATTTTAATAATTAATTAAATTTAAATTAACAACTATGAAAATTAAATAATCAAATTGGGTGTGTGTGTGTGTGTGTATATATATATATATATGATTAATGGAATTTAAGGTGTGTGACATATGGTCTATCCCTTTCCGACAATAGGTTTTCTCGTTGGAAGGTTCGATCTAGTTATTTCTCTATAACTTCTCTTATTTACACGTATGAGGATAGAAATAGAAGTGGGAACATGGGAATTTGGCGGTCTTCCTCTGTCATTCGTCCCCCTGCTCAATTGTCCCATAAAAACATTTTTTCAAGTGGTGCGTGGCATGTTTACATTGGCAACAAGAGTTTTATGTCTAGTCTTGATATGGAGCCTTCTTGGAGAGAGCTCAAACAAATTCTTTGTCGTCGTGAGGAAATTTCAGAGGAAAATCACTCTTCCCTTCAATAATTAATAGTTAGGGTTGTAAATTTGGAACAATCCTTCACTCACATAATTGAGAACCTTGAAACATAATGTCAATTTTTGAGAAGTTTGGTTTTTCCCCAACCTTTACAGTATTTATCCATTAACCAGGTTTCAACAACATATCACCATGGCAATTCATAGGATGGGCAAGGGGATCTTGAAGATACACCCATGGAGGTAGAAGAATATTCTCCACAACAAAGTGGAGTGTAGGGGGTTCATGATAATGTCTCATCTGTTAGATGATATATTACAAAATTGTGTTTTTTCTCGAGAAGTTCGTTAAGGAATAATGTAGTAAGATCATGTGGATGTTCCATAGAATTACGTATATGTTATATATGCTAGTAGGAGAGATAGTCCTCTTGGATCTCTGCCAAATTTTTGTATCAGACCTTTTGGATTTTTATGTTCACTATGGCACAACTAATTATATATAATACAAATGTTCAGTTTCTTTTTAAAAAGTTTCCTTATATTATATTCTTATTTAGAGGGTATATGCAAAGGTTCTATGGATTTGTCCCAATTAGACAATGTGTTTTGAGTTATTGCTCGGATTTAATGTTTTGTATTAGGTCTAGGATCTTTGCTTCAACATTGTTATGTGTAGTATGAATGTTAGAGTGAGACACCTTACTTCCACAAGGAGGAATGAGAGAGTGGAGTCACCCTCTTTTTAGGGGAAAACCTAGAAATCCTAGGAGGGGAAGAGAGGAAGGAAAGGGAAGGAAAAAGTGTCACTATATTAATTAGGGTTTTAGGGTTGATTGTATTATTAGGTTTGTATATTAATTATGGTAATTCAATTAGGGCACAACAACAAGTAGCAAAGAACAATAAATTAACAAAGGATGATGGAAGATAAAGGAGAAGGAGAAGAAATGCAAATAACTAGGGTTTCTAAAGAATGGATTCTCAGTTGGAAATTGATGGAAAGTTTCCTCTAATCTAGAAAAGGATGGGAGGGAAAGCTCTTTTCCTTAAAAAATTAATGTAGAGGTTACTGAGCATGGCGCTCATCAACTGCCTCTTGAGAAGAATGATGTTTCTTCATTTTCAAGAGAGCTAGAGGAGGAATCCATATTTCATAAAGGAAAGAGGCATTGTATTCAAGTTAACATCATTGAAACAAAGATCTTGATGTAGATGGATTGGATCCTAGATAGAGTACCTTGTAGAGCTAAGATGAAGGCTCTAACTGGTTACTTTAGTGGTAAAAAGTTGTCTCCCATGTTTTCTATCCTAGTTAAAGAAGATATGGTTTTCACTGGTTAAAGGTAAGATTCAAATATCCCCCTTAAGTGAAGGTTTTTTCCATTCTTATTTCAATACCCTCATGATTGAGAAGTGGTAATGAAGAGTGAGCCTTGGTTTCTAGAGGATTTAGACCTATTTATCTCTCCCTAGGATACACATGTAACTCAACATATGAAATAAATAAAAAAATTACCACTATCACTACTACAATACAAGGATCTAACTTTGCATCAGAGATGCCCTGTCAAAGTTGGTGCATTTTGGGTTTAGGTGACTTTCAAGACACTTTTTTCTTTTAATTTTGGATTTTATATGTCTCAATCTTGTGGAGACTTGATGCTTAAATATTGTGGTGAGCATTTGGGACTAGCAGAGATTTCTTAGATCCGCAATTGGATCAAAGGTAAGAATTTCCCATTATTTTTAATTTTCCTTGAATCTTTTCTTCCAATTTGTATAACTTATTGTGTTCACATTTTCTTCTCTTCCTTCCTCTTCCTCCTTTTTATCTTCTCCTCCTCCCTTATTTTTTCTTTTCTTATTCTCTCCTCCTCCTCTTCCCCTCATCCTCTCCATTTCTCTCCCCCTCATCCTTCCTTTTGTTATTCCCCAAACACTCCACTTTTTGTTCCAAAATTATCCTTCATCTTCATATTTCTCTCCATATCCTCCTTCCTCTTACACTTTCATTTTGTCTCCTTCTACTCCTTCCTTCTTCTTTTTCTTCCTATTCTTATCCTACTATTCTTCTTCTCTTGTTTTTCAATTCCATATTATTCTTCTTCAATTATCTCCCCTTCTTCTTTGGCCCCTCCTTCCTTATTCTCACTTTTCCTCTTCATCCCTTTTATTTTCTTCCATCTTCTCTTTCCTCTTTTCCCTATTCTCTTCTCTCCCCTTGTTTCCTTGAGACTTGCACAATACCCAAGTTTGTCTTTTTTCATATGGAAGAGCTACATTTTCAATGAAATAACATTGGATGAAGTCATGAATATTCTATGTGTATTATGGATTGCATAATTTGTCCACACACTATTAAATTGGTTATTGTAATTATGTTCTAATTATTTTTC
>JZKD02S2114015.1:362668-376215 GCA_000966675.3 Picea glauca | reverse complement strand
ATAATGGTATAAGAGTTGTAGGTTACATCACTTGGCCTTTTTATGGGATTTATCACAGAAAAATATAACATGTAAATTGTCTTGATTTTCTTCTTACCTCTAGGAAGAAAAATAATTTGATTTTGCAGGAAAATGACAGAAGTACCTGAGACTCAGGGAGAAGAAACTCATCAAGGGAATCCAGGTGATGGACATCTCTGCGTGGATCTGAATAATGATAGGAATTCAAACATTATAAAGATAGTAATAGATCTGAGAGAATAACTAAAAACTGTGAGAGCATATAATGAAAGAATTTTAAAGACTCAAGAGGAACTAAATGCAATTCTTCTAGAAAAATTGAGCCATCAAAATACTGATAGAAACAAGGGGAAACATGATAGAAACTCTAAGATAGGCCAACCGAAGAAGAAAGAAATAAAATTGGAGTATCTTGAATCTAAGACAGAGTTAGTATATAAGGATACATAAGATACTGAAATGTCTATTGAAGGTAGTTCTAGTCCTAAAAAAAGAACCAAAAAGAAACTCAAACAACATGATGAATTCATGGGAGAATTTGAGAAGATTAAACCACCAACCTTCAATGGATAAGTGGATATTGGTGAGGAAGAAAAGGCATGGTTCTCTGGTATGCATAAATAATTTCAAATTTACAATTACTCAAGTGAGCTTGAAGCCCAGATGGTTATCTATAATCTGACAAAAAAAGCAGATATATGGTGGCAGGATATAAAAAGAGTAAAAATATTAAGGAAAGGAAAAACACCTGGGAAACCTTTAAGAGATATTTTAAGAAACAATATTTGTCCGAACAATATTATGAGGGTAAATCCAAGGAGTTCTATGAACTAAAACTGAGAAATCCTACAATGAAATATTTATGTAGTATGTTTCTGAGTTTGTTGCGTTATGTGCCTTACATTGTGGATGAAAAACCAAAGATTCATCAATTTTTGAGTTTCCTACCTAGCTCTTATAAAGATTGAATTGAGTTTGATAACCCAAAAACATTGGAAGAAACCATGAGGAAAGATAAACTTTGTTTTGAGAAGTGTAAAAACATATATGAGAATTTTAAGAATTGGAATGGGAAAAAGGTTGAGAGGTTTGACCCTAAGAAGAAAGGGGGAGATTATTCTAATAGAAATGTGGATAAGAGATTTCAAGGAGGTAATAATTTCAGAACTAGTAAACCTTTCAATCAACCTGAAAATAAGAATTCCAAACCACCGACCTTATTCAATAAAGAAACTGCCCAAAAAGAAACAGTAAAATGTTGGGAATGTAGTGGTCCAAATTACTATAAAGATTTTCCTCTCAGGCATAAGGGAAATAAAAATGTGCAAACAATACAGGAAGTAACTACAATTGGTGAGATGGAAAGATATACACCAAAAATCAGTGCATCTTTGGAAAATCGACAAACGGATCATCAAACTTCAATGGTAGAAATTGAAGGTATGATACATAACCAACCAGTTGTTGTTTTAATTGATCTAGGTGCTAGTTTAAGTTATATTTCACCAAGAGTTGTAAAAATATGTAAGTTACATAAGGAAAAGTTTGAAAATTCCTGGTCAGTATAGTTAGCTACATGAACTAAACGGAGAATTACAGATGTTGTTAAGAACTGCGAACTTGGTATGAAAAAACTAAGAACAAAGCTATACTTAAACATATTACCATTAGGATCTTATGATGTGCTAATAGGTATGGATTGGATGGAAAAGTTTAAATTGGTCTTAGATTGTTACAATAAAACATTTACATGTGTAGATGAGAGATGTAACATTATAAACATTAAAGGAGTATCAAGACCTGCTAGCATTAGAGAAATAACAAACTTACAAGTTAAAATATGCATTCAAAAAGGGTGTAAACTACTTGATGTACACATAAATTATTATGAAAAAGAGGAAAGTAATAATGAGTTAGATAACTTTCCAGTATTGCAGGAATTTCATGATGTATTCCTGGATATTCCCAGACTACCTCCTAGGAGAGAAATATATTTCTCCATAGACCTGATACCTGGAGTAGTACATGCTTCAAAGGCTCCTTATAGGATGCATATCCTAGAGTTAAATGAACTAAAAATTCAATTGCAAGAATTGATAGATAAATAATATATCCAACCAAGTTTGTCTCCATGGAGGGCACCAATACTTTTTGTTAGAAAGAAAGATGGGACATTACATCTTTGTATTGATTATAGACAACTTAATAAAATGACTAATAAAAATAGATATCCATTACCTCGTATCGATGATCTATTTGATCAAGTACGTGGAACTACAATCTTTTCTAAGATTGATTTACGTTTCTGTTATCATCAATTTAGGATAAAGGATGAGGGTATTTATAAAACAACATTTAGATGAAGGTACAAACATTACATATTTTTTGTAATACCTCTTGGGTTGACTAATGCCCCAGCCTCATTCATGTGCTTGATGAAAAATATTTTAAGTAAATGTATAGATAAATTTGTGATCGTCTTTATAGATGATATACTCATCTATTCAAAGGGTGAAAAAGAGCATGAAAAACATTTAAGAATAGTATTACAAATACTAAGAGAACAAAATTATATGCAAAACTAAGTAAGTGTGAGTTTTATAAAGACCAAATCCAATATCTGGGACATGTAATTTCCAAAGAAGGTATAGCAGTTGACCCAAATAAAATAAAGGCTATAATGAATTGGCCTGAACCTAAGGATGTTTCACACATAAGATCCTTTATGGGTATAAATGGCTATTACCAAAGTTTATATAAGGGTTTTCCGAGATTGCATATCTTATAAATTCGTTGCAAAAGAACAGAACTAAGTTCATATGGTCCGAGAAATGTCAAAAAAGTTTTAACAAATTAAAACAAATCTTAACTACAACTCCTATATTAAAACTGGTAGACCTAGATAAAGACTTTGTAGTATGTATGGATGCATGTCGTGAAGGGCTTGGAGGAGTGTTAATCCAACAAAAACCATGTAATAGCTTATGAATCTCAGAAACTAAATAAACATGAAGAAAATTACGTAGCACATGACTGGGAATTAGCTGCAATAATACATGCATTAAACATGTGGCGGTATTATCTGGTAGGCCGAAAATTCTTACTGTTGACAAATAACATCACTTTCAAATATGTGTTTGATAAACAAAATTTAAATGTTCGCCAAACAAGGTGGTTATCCTTCTTAAGAGAGTATGATTTTGAGATAAAACACATTAAGGGAAAGGAAAATAAAGTGGCAGATGCATTAAGTAGACATGCAAACATGATATATACAGTTACTAGAAGTAACTATGAAACAAATTTAAAATAAAGGGTAAGGTTAGCAGCTGAAAAAGACCTAGAATATCAAAATACTAAGTTAAAAATTGTTGATAATTTAGTAGGAACAAAAGAATCAAATTTTAGATTCTCAAAAAGTGGACTATTAATGTATAAAAACAGATTATATGTACCATAATATAATGAAATTAAGTTATTAATTTTAGATGAGATGCATAAGAAACCATATTTTGGACACCAAGGTTACCATGAATTAATTACTATGCTAAGAAAGGAATTATATTGGACAAATATGAAAGGCAAATCAACAGAATATCTAGCTAGATTCTTAGAGTGTCAACAAGTTAAGGTTGAACACCAACATCCAGTTGGACTACTACAGTCTTTAACCATTCCATAATGGAAATGGGAAGTGATAAGTATGGATTATATTACTGGATTGCCTAGAAGTAGTAAACAAAATGACTCAATTATGGTTGTGGCTGATAAATTAAGGAAGCACACTTCATACCTGTGAAATCAACCTACAAGGCTATTAATATAGAAAAAAAATCATGAAGGAAATATTTAGGTTACATGGAATCCCTAAAGTTATAATTTCCGATAGAGATGTTAAGTTTATGGGGAATTTTTGGAAGGATTTATTTAAAGGGTTAGATACCCAATTGAACTTCAGTAATGCTTATCATCCACAAACGGATGGGCAAACTGAAAGAACTAACTAGATTCTTGAAGACATGCTTAGAATGTATGTTATGAAAAAACCTAGTAAATGGGAATAATATTTGTACTTGGTTGAGTTTGCTTATAATAATCATTATCCTGCTTCAACAAAGCTTAGTCCTTTTGAAATTTTATATGGAAGGAAATGTAATACACCTGTTTCATGGAGTAATCTTATTAATAGATTGATGATAGGACCGAATACATTAAAAGACATTGAAATAACATTGAAACATGTACAACAGAACCTGAAAGTAGATCAGGACAAACAAAAAAGTTATGTTGATGCAAAAAGGACTCCAAGAGAGTTCAATATTAGAGAACATGTGTATATTAGAGTTAAACCTAAAAATAGTTGTTTATGGCTGGGCAGGTATACTAAGTTAGCACTAGATATTTTGGCCCATTCGAGATACTTGCTCGAATATGACTTGTATCTTATCAAGTTGCACTTCCAGCTACAATAAAATTACATGATGGGTTTCATGTTTCATTACTGAAAAAGTATATACATGAACCTACTCACGTTGTTAATTGGAAAATGATACATATGGAACCCATGGGAGAGTTCCAAGTAGAGCCAGATCATATTCTTGACAAGAGGGAACTTACACTCCATATTCAAGTTGTAGGACACATAAAGGTGCAATGGGAGCACCTTAATCCAGAAGAGGCTACTTGGGAAATGGAAAGTAATATGCAGGAAGCATATCAATTGAATTTGTTCTAGGATGGTATTGATGGAAACTAGTTATCACCGAGGACGGTGATAAGTTCTAGGGAGGGTGTATGTGATACCCCATGACTTGAAATTTTAATTATTATTACTGTTATTATTTTTATTTTAGAATTTTAATTATTTTTCCAAAAAAACAATTTGGTCGAATGACCAAATCTGAATTGTAAAACCTTATTATTTTATGAAAATAAACACATGTGGAAAAAGGGGCACATGTTTAAGCAATTGCTAAAGAGGGATTTAAGACTCCAAAGGGGTTGGCCAAGTGGCAATAGACTGAGACAAGCTATGGAGTTAAATCAACTTCAAAAAGGACACATTCCATATTTATAGGAGAATCTATGAACACGTGTAGAATTGAATCTGATAGGTAGTCAGTGAGCATGAGGCTCAAGACAACTGTCATAAGTCCTAGGAAAAATAAAAAGAAGTCATGAAAAGGGAATGGGATGCCATTCCTTGTATGTGAACTAATATCTTGAGAAGGCTACACACTGAACTGACTTGACACAGTGATTTCTAATATTACACGCAACAAGCTAGTACTTAGAATTCTGCAAGAGGCCACGTAGGCAGCCCCTTGGATTCCAAACTCAACTTGGGGGTGAAAGAGGTTGACAAATACTCTAGTATACGGTTGGGAGGAACAAATTTTTCAATGTGTGGTTTCCCCAAGTTCCATTTTTTACTTCTTTATTATGAAAATATTGATTTGAATGTTTACTATATGTTATTGTGCATTACTATGACCAAAATTATTGATTATGAAGTATTTTAAAGCATGAATAAATCGTCACAGTATTAGAAGTAAGTGTTTTCTATGAGAAAATAGATGCATATCATAGTTTCATATAGGAAGACTATTGAAATAAAAACAATAGTTATTCTAGATCTACAGACAAAATCGTACTACCAATAGCAAACCCATAAAAATCATGAGTAAAACCTAGATATTAAAAACATGAATTGTATTTGATTAAGAATATTGTATTTAGGAAACATAGTTCAACAAAGATACAAATAATAACCGTAGTATCTGAAAGGAATCGATACTAAGTTAACACAGTTTAACAAATATATAAGTAACTGACTATGTATGTCCAAAGTCGATTCTAAGTTAACAAAGTTTAACAAATATATAAGTAATGATTGTATATGTCCAAAGTTGATACTAAGTAAGACAATTTTAATAAAGATACAAGTAACGGTTGTGTATATCCAAGAAGTATCAATACTATGTAAACATAGTACTTAAAATTACAGAACTGTAAAATGTGTAGACAACAATTCTAAGTCACTGGACTTTCATGAATGATTATAAAAAATTATTCAGTCGACTAACTCGACAGAATGTATAAACAGAGAATTCATGTATTGTGATGCCAGAATTGAAATGTAATTAAGGAATGGAACCCAAATACCTTTCCAAGCAAGCGTATTTCTGATTTTTCATGGTACCAACCTCCTCAACACCTACATAATAGCAGTGAACAAGTTAGAATGTTGTGCGAATTTATTTAGCCAAACAAAAGTTACATATGCAAATAGAGACAACTTACCATGGATATACAGAACACATTTTTATATCCTTTCATCAACTTTGAATTTCATCTGAGTGTTCAGGGTTATCATATAGATGATTGGTACCCCTCGCATCAACAACATGGACCATCATTAGTTAAATACCCAATAACAAGTTTAACACAGATGTAAACCACGACGTATGTACAAAATATAAACAAAAGAACATTACTATGCTCTGTGCGAACACTGCACCTGTGCAAATATTTTAACAAAAGTCCTAACTAAGTTCTGGACAAGTTAAATGATGTTAAAGGTTTTAATCATAGACCGGAACGAGAGTAATGAAACAAAGGAATTAAAAACCCTACACTAAATCCTGTTACGGTAAACTCGGACCACAAAGTTCATAAAATTACTAAGTTCAGATAGTAAGTCCTTGAGGTCCAAGGAAAAACTCCTCGAACCATAGGCTAACCAGAAGTGAGACCCACCACGACCGAAAACATGATTTTACAGTGATGACATTATATAATATATATAGAAACAAGAAGTTCGATAAGGAAAATGATACAAACATATATTAAACCTAGCCGACGGAATAATGTTTGAATATGACTATAAACTAGCATCCTAAAGAAAATTGCTCATGAATCATTACCAAGTTAATAAGCTACAAACACCAATTTACATGAAGCCATAAAGGGTAAAGGAAGTTTTGTAAACTCTTACCAGTTAAAGGAACCAACCCTGAAGTCAATAGAAAGACCAACTACAAGCCTGGGAAGCTACGAATGCCCTGGGATCTTGCCAATAATTCCACAATGAATGGAAATGATATTGGGACAATCATACCTTCAACATTGTAACTCGGGAGGGTCTGGTAAAAATGTCAAACCTCTCGAAAACCTCTCAGGACAAACACAGAGCTGAGGAAACAAAAGTGAAAAATGTGAAATGAGCCAAGTTCGGGATAGGTCGGGACGACTAAAGGATCCAACAGGAAAACCCTAATGCTTGTAGGCATAATAACACTACACGTATACAATTCTTAGGACAACTGCTAATTAAACCTCCTCGAAATGGTAACACCATAGGTGGCACATGTAGGATCGTTGCATGGTAAATGCTCCATAGGACACATTGTTTAATGAGGAAACATTGGCAAGGATTTTAATTAAGGAAAAATACTATAACACAAGTTAAACCCTTGTAAAATCCCCTAATAAATTCCTTAAGTATGAGTCATCTTTTCATATGACAAGTCTTATACGTTTGGATGATATACATTGAAACTCGTTTTAAGGACATTGATTAATATATAATGAAACCCATGTAATATATGAAACTCGTTTATACATGAGCTACCTTAACACAATAAAAAACCATGTACACTATATGGTATGAAACGATTTAAGGGGCATACTAACAATACTATAGTGTCGAGTAGTGAACATATATCCATAAGGGGGGGGGGGCTATAACAAACAATCAAACCCTCGTGTAACCCTTGTACATGGTGTTGATCATGACCTCAATAGCAATGAACATATATATTATGAAACTTAGTAACAACAGACATATATAGGTTATCAAGTACCTAGTGTTAGTGGGATAAGACTTAAGATAACGTTTATAAAAATGACGTATAGTGAAAAACTATATTGTTGAATATAGAGTTGTTCAACTAGTATAATATAAGATTATATAATAAGTTATGAGAAGTTATAAAGGACTTTCTGTGTAAGTATTTAGTCTCTATGGGTTTGTCGTTATAACAAAATGATGGAAGAATAGTGAGACTATTATATGATAATGGAAAACAAAGAAAGACATAAGGTAGAAATAAATAAGTTAATAGACTTATATGCGACAATTATGATGACGAGAAATAATTAGCATATTATGGTTGAATATGTAAGTCCTACCTATTTTAGGACTCAAAATAAATAAACATTTTCTATAGTTTCCTATTGAAATGACTGAAATTTAGTTTAGGATTTATTTCATGATTTTCTTATACTGGGAATAAACAACAACAACATAATAATGACAACAACATAATAACAACAATATCTATAACATAATAACAACAACATAATGATAACAGATGAACTGGTAAAATACACACCTCCACCTACAGGTTGGTTGATTCAACCCCTGGTTTACTTGTTCTTGTCCTTTCCAAAACTTCCCAACTAAATATTAACCTCCCAGTCAACTAGGAACATCCTCTCCAACTCCCTATCTCCAGGAATCCTTGTGGTTTCCTGGCCCCCGATCCCAAAATTCCCAGCAACAACAGTGCCCTGTGAGAGTTCCCAAAACAACATGTTCTCCCCATTTTCCTCCTCATCTTCCATCTCTTGCATAATTTTCCAAAACAAAAAAAATGAGACCCTTCTCCAAGTCCCTTGCCCTCCTCCTTGTCCTCCCCTCTCATTCAATTCCCAACTACCTTATCCCCCTCATTAATTCTCCAACAGCCTTATCACTTCATTAATTACTTCACCTCCCTTTTAATAATAAAACAATAAAATACTTATTGAATTTATTTTAATAATTAATTAAATTTAAATTAACAACTATGAAAATTAAATAATCAAATTGGGTTGTTACATACACCCACCCTTCAAGAAACTTCATCCCGAAGTTAGAGTAATTTACAATACAAGGGTAATGACACAAGATTCATACATCCACATCAAATAAACAACATTATCAATTTAAAACACATATACATACTAGTGTACATGTGCAAGGCATGCATGCGTAGTTAGCACATACATGACTCACACGTGTACTAATGACAATAATTATCACACCTAAAGTAATTATTGCATGCATCCAATCTAATCAACAAGACCATTCATTTGATAAAGGATAATAGACCCTTTAAAATGTTCGTGAAATCCCTCAATTACAATAATTTATCACAAGCAACATTCACTTAGATAATTGTAGTTAAGTTAAGTAAATATAAACATACATATATACATATTTTTTTTTTAAATGAGGAAATCAAGAAATTCTACCATAATGTGAAAGCCCCACACACTCTCAACTACTCCTAGTGATCCTTCCTTCCTAACCTACTTCCATCTTCCATCCTTATCCTTCCTTTGCTGGACTATCTTGGAGCATCAATTATATTGACCTAACTCCATATAGAACCCATAAGCGGAAGTGTCAACTCTCTTGAACAAGCTTCCCCATCAGGCATATGGAAGTCATCATCACACATCTAGGGGAGCGTGAGCTAACACCGTCCTCCCATGACTCCAAGTTTCAGAGGATACATGGTGGGAAATGCATCCACCCCTCCTAATAGAACTAGGTTCAACACCCTACCATGGACCATACAGTGGCACTATGTTGTTGGGAACTTTGTCATCGTATATTCATTTTTAGGCAGTCTCACCACCTGGAAAACCTGCACTTGTCCACATATCATAGCAATTCATTTGTACCAACATAATTTCACATGCAAATATTCATACCATATCGTTTCTCGGTCGATGTTCACGACATCAATCTTTTATCATCATTATCCTTTGGCTATTTCATAGCTCGTTGACCTAGAAATTAGTCTATAACACAAACTCATACATATCTATGCACTACTATCATGTAAATGCATTTAATCATAATCTCACTTTGGTATACACGTGCCATCAACTTTAAATTCCATAATTTCCAAGTTAGAAATAGATTGCATAATATCCATCATAATTCAAATAACATTAAACATTCATAGAATTGGCATTCAAATAGATTCATATGTCTTAAAATCAAAGTGTATCATTAGTAGTGTTCCATGCATACACCCATTCTTTGGGAAACATAGTCCTAAGGTTGTGGTCAAAAGTGTGGGATCATCTCAACGTATCATATCTACATCCTCCTAGGTAGTTGATCAAATGCTATACTAATCCTACTATACCTTCACTTGTTTAGATATATGTTGAGACTATTAATACATTAATTGGCTACCCCTATTTAGCAGACCTCCATTGTGTCCAAACTCAAATATTATTACCACTTGTTGCGTAGTGCAATGTTTTGGCCCCTTGTGGGCTCCCTCCTTGGCACTCCATGTTTGAGTACTACTTTGGTGACTCAAACTTGACACTTGTGATTTAGTTAATGTTAAGACACGCACCTCTTACTGAGTTATTCTTCTCAAGCTCCATACAGGATTCCCATATTTAAAGTATAGCTTGTTAGTTGACTATCGATCAAAACATTAGCTTATTATTAGTTTTTTTTTGTTGTTAAGTGATTCTAATAATAAAATTTATATACATTTCATTAAGTTGTGCATACAATCCCACTTGGAATATATTGATAATTATAACCCATTTACTACTAACTTGATTATCACTCTAGCTCGATTGATACCACACACATGCCATCGCAAAAGTTTTCCATGCCTAGGAGTATTGACTAAGATATTGTCATGTGATCATTACATGGGGCAAACATTTTAAGGTTTCTCTGTTCGCCAAACCTAATTAGTTATCTTCGTATTAGGTTATAAAGATTAGATCTTGACAAGGTAATTGTCCATTATATGATTCTCTTATCATAGTCGAGGTACATTTGATTTATAACTACAAGAGTAATTTGACCATGCTTTAGTGAGCACCCCCGAGTCAAGGATAAGTTTTCCATTAGGGTCCATTCCATGCTCTACAATTACTTGACTTTAAGGTCTTATTTTCTCACAATTGAACTTCACATGTGTCAACTTTTATATCCTCTATATCTACATGATACTTACCGACACTAGTCTATAGCCCTTTCTCAGTGCATCGCCAACACCTTCCAAGTTCATTCCCCTCACTACAACCCACCATGTATTTATATATGTCATTTATCTACTAGAATTTATTGTACGCAATTTACATCTTCCTTGACACATCATACTCTCTCTCTCTCTCTCTCTCTCTCTCTCTCTCTCTCTCTCTCTCTCATACATTCTAACCATACTTATCATGTCCACTTCTACTCACTTGCCTCTTACTAATATACCCTTATATTGATTACTAAGTTATTTCTTACTTATTACCTTCATTTATTACCTTTATACATCATTTGCATCCCTCCTCAATTATACCTTTATCAATTTTTAATTCTTTTGATATTATACCTCCTATTCCTTAAACAATGTACTTATTTACTAACCCCATATGTTGTCTTTATTTCATAACCCTAAGTGTATATTTGTCCTAATACTTCATTTTCTATAACCGTTATTTATTATTTGTCATGTGTCTTATTCCCTTTTTCGGCCTATACATCTCTGAGCTCTATATTACCATTATTACCATTCCCCCCTTTATTTAAAAATTGTATACTTGCATTATATATTTATTCACATCAATCCTTAATTGTTGTCATGCTCTAATTTCCTTTGTTTTTACTATATTTTTGTTATCCTATACTTCCATATATTGATTGTCATATATCTTCATTATCATCTATTTACATACTTCTTCTTTATCCTAGATATACCACCAGTGCCTTATCTTATGTGTACTTAATTGCACACCAACTCTTTGTCTAAATCACACACTATCCTTATCTATTACTATAACATACACATTGCATTCCCTTAAAATGTTATGTACATTATTTATCATCTCCTGAATTCACTTCATGACTCCTGTAATTAACTTATTACCATTATATCATGCATAATTACCCATTTTACGGTGTGTACTTTATACATTTATTATAATTATGTTATATATTGCATGCATCCCTTCAACATACTTTATACCATCAAGGATTACATTCCTTCCACATTGTCCTTTATTATTATAACTTTCAAGTTGTCACTACCATCACTCATTACTTGCAATAATTGACCCCTTTACTTTATAGCCCTTTCACTACATTTATCTTTACTTTTAGTTCCATATTCATTATCTATTACTTGATTATCTGGTCATACATGGCTTATTATTATGAATATGGGCTATCATCAATCACTAATATAATCAATTTATATTATAACCAATATTACTTTACCTATACCTACATGCTATAACAATAAAAAAAAATGTAAACTTACTCTACCTCATTCATTTGGCATTTTTGCATTTCCCCCTAACTTACTTTCCAAATATAGCATAAATAGTATTTGATAACTTTATATTCACTATTTGTTTGTAATTTGTATGTGTCATCTTTACATACAATGATAATCCTATCAATGCCACATGGTTAAACACAATGTACTAACTCATCTGAACATATATTACTATTATTATTAACTCCATATTGTATACTTACACGTATTACTATTAATACTTACATAACATGATTATATTATATATCCTTTCATAATGTTACTACTATAATGCATACTATTATTGTGTCATATATTACCCATATGTTTTCGCTTATTTTATACTTCACTTCTCAATCACTAGATTGACACCATGATTATATGCTACAAATTTTAATGTCATTTTGTAATATCATCCTTCATATCCAATAACAACATTTCATTATTAACAACATAGCATATGTTAATATACCTCACAATTATAATTATATACTTCTATTACGTTTATAACATATCACAACTATATAATTATTAGCTAAATTTATCACATACTTATTATTAGTTATTGTCGACATTTTTTTTTAAATACAAGTACTCAACATTACTATAATGTATACCTAACACATTTTACTATCTTCAAAATTATCATCTATGGTGTGATAATTAGCATTCATGTCTTGATATTTACAATTCTCATAAAATTGTCATCCTTGCAAGTTAACTTATGTGATCACATATTACAAATTTACTTCATTTCATATCTTTTATTGCATTATTATCTCTATTATCACCCTATACTACTTGCCAACCTTCATATATATTAATGCACTCTTCCTTACAATTAACCTACTTATTACTTCTGCTTTGTATTTTAGACATAAGATTAACTTCATAATACTACATATTTAACCATATTTACCACTCCCAATTTATCAATTCATCACAAGAAATATAGCCTCTATATTATCCTTTCCATTACTTATATGTTAGGTCATCATTACCTTTCAATTCATGCTTATTATTATCTATACCTATTTTTCCACATTCCCTCTTCATATATTATTATTATTCATATCATAATTTGTGCATATGTCCTTCTACCGATTGTTTATGCAATCATCACATACATTTTATACATTCTTATTTAGATCATCATCATCATCACCATTAGACTTATTGTATTTT
>JZKD02S2114015.1:272345-287872 GCA_000966675.3 Picea glauca | reverse complement strand
GGAGGCGACTGTGGTTGGAAGAGGCAGGTTGTCAGGCCTGTGAGCAACTCTTTCCAGGTGAAAGAGTTTGTTGGGAAGTGGTTTCTTCCAGAGAGTGTCCAGCACCAGCTACGGGCTCTGAGACTTCCTGATCCAGCCTGTTGCCGAGACCCAAAGAGGGAGGTTAGCACCAATGGACTGTGCGTGTGAAGGTGTATACTCCCGGGCGGAACAGGCATGTGGGGAATGAGAGTCTGGTAGTAGTGGGCGTAAGATGGCATCTTTGGGAAGAATCCTTCCAGATATTTYTGTGTTSTTTTCCCTGTAACCTCAGCCTAGCCTAGGATTCCTTGCCTTGGGGTGGAGCTCAGTCCCAGCTCAGGGGTGACCCACTGTTGAGATGATGAGCAGTGTGGTCTAAGGCTGGGAGGTTCGTGGAAGGCCTGCACTTGGTTGGTGGATTTCACCACTGTTACAAGATAAGTATGTAACTATGTTCTTATCACATTTTGCATGATTGTGCTACATAAATTATCATGTTTTCTGTTGTGTATATGAATTACTGTTAAATACTATGGGTTGTTAATCGTAGCAATAAATTATACGTTTTACTCTTAGTTAAATGTATTTCTTTACTTGAATGCATGTGATTATGTAATGCCTGTACGAATTATGTAAAAGAGCATGTACAAAATGTTACATAGTGCGTTATAAGCTATGGGTAAGAAAAAAGGTACACTACATTACCCTTGACTTGTGAGGCCTCTCAAAAGCACCTAACATCATTTCCCTAATGCAAAGTAGTGCTAAGAGCCTCCAAATTCTAAAAAATGGAAAGCGAGCTATTGTGGAACCCTTAACTAACACCTTTGTAGTCAATTTGGTATAGCCATAAAGACAACAAAGCCAATGCAAAAACACTAAGAATAAGAAGAGAAACAGATACCATGGAAGACCCACTTGACGAAAACACATACTCAATGATAAACACCAAGCCTCCATACAAAAGTGCCAATGGAAGGCACATCTTTACACTTGAAATCCCAAGAGTAGTTATTAATAATATTATTTTAAAAAATTAAACAACAAAAATAATATATGAGCTTGAGTTTTCTAGAAAACACTATGTTAGAAAAGACTTTTATTACAAAACATAAACATAGTGATGTTGACATCACATTTTTGAGATTGTATTAACATAAGTAGATGAATAACCCTAAGTAATATGCACTTTTTCTTGCATTGATATTTAAAAAAAATACTAAGTTCTTGAAAATAAAATACAAAAGTGGGTGGATATAGTCTCGGCCTCCCATTTTTATTCTTTGTAACAAAAAGAAAGGATTTGTACCAAAAATAACAAGCTAGAAAGATTCCAGGATTTGTATTTATAGTAATTATGTTCTCACTTTCAGGGTCGTCTTTTAAAGACTGACTGAGTCGACTTCAATTTTTTGGTTGAGTTGTTGGACGAAAAAATTCATATCTCCTAATTCCTTGGGAGTTAGATGAAATTCCATATACCATTTGAAATATCTTGAAATAAGATTTCCAACCATATAACTTGTTCTCTCATTTAATCTAGTTATGTAGGGTAAAAACTCCTTCAAAGATAGGATATCCAACCTAATCATTAAAAATCCAAATACAATATTTCCAACAATCTCCATATTGCAATCTTTATCTTGGACATTTGTAGGATTGTAATATTTATCTTGGACATCTATAGGCTCCCCATGTCTTTGAATTCAATGACAACAATATCCTCCTTTGTCATTGATGGCAACCCTTAGCCAATTTTGATAACCCCCCTATCTATAACTTTCCTTATGTCTGCAATTTTTCCTTTGTCTACAACTTTTCCCCCTTTGACATCAATGGCAAAGAGATTCTCCCTTGAGCTTGTGCTTCCCTTTACTGGCAATATGAGAGAGATATCACTCCATACAACATTTTTCTCCTTTGAATTTATCGAGTATGTATACATCTCTTGAGGCTTTGCTTTCATTTTCCAGTAATCTTCCTGAAGTTGTTTTTCTTATCTCACACTCGTTAGAATGAAATGTGAGATTGTAACCTTGATCACACATTTTGCTGACACTTAGAATATTCTACTTTAAACCTTAAACATACAAGACATTATGTGTCTTAGTTTCCTTTCTATTATCAAGACTAACATTACCTTTTCCAACTATCCTTGCAGAAACCTTATCTCCAAAAGTAATACTGCCTCCTTTTTCTTCCTTCAAGGTGAGAAACTTGGTCTGGTCCCTCATCATGTGTTTTGAACATCCACTATCAATTGACCATTGTTTCCCTTTGTTTTGAGCATAAAGTGCAAGTTTGCAATCTTCCTTCTTCGGTTCTTCTTGCTTCCACTTCCACACAGTGGTGTATTCTTCTCTATGCTTGGTAAGAACATCTTCTTCCCTATTTTGTTAGGAGAATTTATCATGTCGCTTCTACAATCATGTGTTATGTGCCTCTAGTTATTGAACTTATACCATTCAGTATTAAATAGAGGAGAAAATGAATTGTAGTTTCTATTAGCAAACACAAGAGAACGTTTGACTTTGTTGCTCATATAATCACCCTTTGAGGTTTTGTAAGAACCTCTATTTATATCTCTCACATGATCACTTATTACATAATCTTTACAATCTATTGCTTTATGACCAAAATTATTGCAAGAAACACAATAGCCAAGAAAGATATTTTGGTATTGGTTTGTGAAAGGTCTTCGTGGTGAAACAACTCTTCTAAACTCATTCTTGTTGTTCTTGTGAGAAGAATTGGGTTTATGTTGGTCATTATTTCCTTTCCTGCAACCACTTTCATTGTTGGTGGATCCTTTGAGAATATTAGCATAACTTTTAGGCTTTTCTTCATTTTATTTTTCTGATGGCTTTGTGACTTTAATGCTTGAATCTCCCTCATTGGTCTTTTGTTTATTTTCATAGCTGAGACCTGTCTTGATGAATGGTGACCTTTGGAAACTCAGAATATTATCTAATATTTCAGTATTATTTCCAAAATTCAAGCGTCTATTCAACTGATGAGTTGTTTTCTCTAGTCCCTTTCTTAAGGAAACCATTTCAACCTCTAGCTTCTTGCAATTTTCTTCCTTTTATTTCAACTAGATTCTCACCACTTTTTCTACCCTTTTTTCCTTTTCTAGTTGAGTCTTCAAGATGATAATTGTCTACTTTGTTTCTTCAAGATCATGATCCTACTCTTCGTATTTTTGCAATTTCTCATTCTTCTTTATATCTGTTTCTTAAGCCTGTCTATTTCTTGTAAGGAACTAATGAGTTTTTCTTCAAGATTTTCTTCTTCTGAATCTGGTTTTTCTTTATGATTATCTTCATTTTCTTGATCAACATGATTTGTTTCGATGGTTATGGAGAGAGAATCTTCTTCATCATCAATATATTCCCTTTCTACATATGGACATGTTAGCCCCCCAGGATAGGGGTAACTAAAGAGATGATGTATCGGCTCATCGAGGCCCACAGGTAGAAGACATGGAGTGTTGAGAGCCAGATGACTAGTTGAGCCCACATTGAGAATATTGAGGCCCTCCTCTCCACCACACATCACCACACATCATCAACAATGTAGCAACATCCACCACACCATCCTGGCCTAAAAAGGACTATATGTATTGCTTCACGAGGTAACAAGTTCAGTCTCATGGTAAGTGCCAATTTAATAATTCAATCATTCAAGCATGTTGCAAAGGGTCCTTTTTTTTATTATAGAACGTTTTCTTGGAAATTATACATTTTTCCTTATTTCACCTTGATGGTTGGTTTCATAGTAAGTGGGTCATCCTCAGGGAAAGGGTTTCTATTTGGGGGTATCCTTGAAGGATCATTGTACCGTTCTTGCACACACTTACCACTTTTCAGAACTTCTTCCCTTTGTTTACTCATATTTTGTGTTTATGGGTTAATTGACCCCAAAAAGGGCATGTACCTCATTTCCTGGGAAGAAGGGATAAAGGGCCAAAGGTGTTGTAGCTTGAAAAAGTTAAAAGCAATAAATTATCCTTATAGATGCTTTCCCTAAGGTCCTAAGAGAAATGAAATGCTTCTCCATAAAAAATGAAAGACCTTTAAAAAAATAAAATAAATGATTAATAAATGTCTCGCTTGATGGGGGAATGCATTTGTGATGTCTTTTAATTTTTAGTGCAGATGGCACTCAATGTGCTCCTAACTTCAAGTGGAATTTCGGTTCTCTTTACTTTCCATTGCACATAGCACTCAATGTACATACCATAATAAATTAAAGAAAATAAAGGGCTTGGAAAAATGTTGCATTGCAAATGAAGGATGCAACACATCCTCCACAAAGGCACCCATAGATGAGAGAATATGAGCCCTTGATATGTCAATAACCCCATGCCCAAAAGTCATACCCCATCCACCTCATATTCACTACATGAATTAGAGAGGGTATTCTTGGGAAAAAATCCTTTACTTGGGGATTGGTCTACCCAATAGGGCACCATGACAACCCTCCCATACTTAAATTTGGAAAATTTTATAAGGTCTTTGAGAATTTGTTTAGTTTGAAAAGGGGGGATTTAATGCACATGTTTGGGTGGTTCTTTTATCAAATGTGGATTACTTGGAATGATACATGTGACTTGTGGACCCTTAGAGGGCATACTTGTTTGTCTTTGCAGGTCCTTTCCCGGTGGAAGACATTCATGGAGGGACTAGGTCACTTGGATATGACTTGGATCTCCATGGATGATTGAAATCTCATTGGTTGAATGTAGCACCCAAGTTATTGGAGGCCTTGAAAGAGGAACATTGCACTTGAAATGAAGTCTCTATCACTTGGACATGGCCTTGAGACATGACGAAGGGTTGAAGTCACACTCATATTCCCTAATATCCTCTCCTTGGAGCATGATGTCATACTTTGAGGGTACATTTTACCATTTATGTGCACTTGGTGGTCTTGTGGGATTGAATCCCCACTCTATGGATTGATTTTGGGATGATGTGGCACTCTTCTAGATTGGTGTCTTAGTCTTTGGAGGATTTTCTATCACACGTGCCACCTTGGAGAGAGTTTTTATGGGCTAGCATCCCATCATTTTTTTTATTTTTGCTTATTTTGTAGCCTATGTGGGAAAAATAGCAAGATGTCTTGTCAATTAAGAATTGCAACTTAGGTTTTAGACCTAAAATCATGGATTTAATTGTAAAGTGGACAAACTATGACTTGGGTTTCCTCATATAAATATGAGACAAGTCATTTTTCATTTCCTCATAACTTATCACTTGGAGAATCATTCTTGGATTGAAATTTCGGCCCTCTTGGGAAATTCACTTTCTTTTTTCTCTTGTGCAAAAATGGATGCTATACTTGTCGATTAGTTGAACAAAGGCTAGTGATTTTTCTTGGAAAATTGTTGGAATATATTTAATAAGTAAGGGTTTTTCATGCTATTGGTCAGGAATTTCTGCAATTTTGTGTTTTTTTTCTTAATTTCAAGATCATATTATCAAACCCTTGGAGGAGTATAAGGGAATACACCCACCATCAAGGAAACTTTTTCTATTTTCATTGAAAGGTATTAAGGATTGCTACAAGGAGTAAGAGGGTTTACACCCTTGTAGCAAAACCTTTCTAGGGTTTATATTCTCTAGGGAGTAAGAGGGTTTACACCCCTAGAAGATCATTAAAATCTAGTTTAACTTGGTTTTGATCAAGCAACAGACTCCATTAATCCAATATATAAGAAACTAATTGCATTGGAGATTGAATATTGTTGCATTGGTAAATGTGAAATTTAAGATATTGAATTTTTTATTGCTGGGGCATCATCT
This sequence comes from Picea glauca, assembly GCA_000966675.3. NCBI lineage: Eukaryota > Viridiplantae > Streptophyta > Pinopsida > Pinales > Pinaceae > Picea > Picea glauca. Next base: position 282,044 of record JZKD02S2114015.1, on the reverse strand, counting down.
TTTCTGGGTGGGATGTAATCATGAGGGAACCTCAGATCCAAGGATGATTCTACTCCCAGAGTCTCTTCAACCTCTAGTACCTTTGGTTCTACTGGTGATTCTTTTGTGTGGGCCTTCTTTGGTACAAACATGGGTTCTTTCAGTGGTGTCATTGCTATAAAAACATGTAACCTTTGACAACTGCTTCAGATATGTGTCTCATTCTTCATTCTACTCATGTTCTTTGTTCTCTCTCACTTGCATGCAGCTCGTAGTAAAAATAATTCACGCTTGGTGACCCTCAACTTCTTTTGTGTCTCCTTTCCAATTGTTCATGTCCCTTCATGTCTTAACTAGCTTGTCCAATCCGCCAACGGTGTTGATGAATGGATAAATAAATGTGTCTTTATAACCAAATCCGTCGTTGGATTTTTTCCTAGTATTGTCAATCTATCTTGATTTCTGACGGATTTTACCATTTATGATTATACGATGTCTTTATGACCTATCATTACCATTTTTTAGTTGTCGTTTCCTTTCTTTAATGCTTTTAACGATCTTGTCAATACTATATTGTGCAATTGTTCTTGCTTCCGCGTGTGCTTGTTTCACGGTCTTTTGCTTCTGTGTATTATTTTCATAATTAGCACAATTCCATCCCTATAGTGTGACAATCATTCCTTCTTTGCAATTTTTTTTTACCTCCCTACTATAGTACAGTTACTATGATACATGTGTTCTGGTGCAATTTATATTACTGCACAGATGGTTGGTCATCTCTATAGAGTTTCATCCGACTCCCATTCACCATTCCTCCAAGGACTTCTCCATTCAAGGTTTCCAACTATAGAACACCTGCCTTTGTCACTTGTTGAATCACATAGGGTCCTAACCAATGCATTTGAAACTTCCCTGGATGCTGCATAAAATTACTATAATAGAGTAATACTAAGTATCCCACTTGGAATTTTTTATGTTTAATGTGTCTATCATGCCATCCTTTCTCTCTTGTTTTCTAAACTTGTTGATGAAAACCTGAGACAAACCGATCTTCATCAAACTCTACCAACTGTGATAATCTCCCCTCTAATATGTCCGAGTCTGAAACATCAATGATCGTTGCAATGAACAGGCCCATAAAAATGCAGGAACTCTTAAGTCCCAATCATCTCTCCCTACGTTGTAGATGTTTGTTAAATTATTCTCCAAGATTTCATTGAAAGCTTCCACTATCCATTGGCCCGAGGATGATATAGGGTACTCTTCTGATGATGAATTTGAAACTCCTTGGTCAATGCTGTAATTTTTTTATTCAATAAGTGTGTTCCTTCATCACGAAGTAATATGCGCGTACATCCAAACTGTGTGACTACATTATCAAATAGAAATCACACAACAGTCTTCACGGTGCAGTCTATGACAAGTGGTTCTTTTTCCCATCTTGTCAAATACTTTGTCGCGGTTATTATGTACCTTTCCCCTAATCTTCTTTCTTGTGGGTTGATTGGCCACACAAATTCTATGGCCCATTTATCAAATGATTGCAATGTAACCTGTGGATTTAAAGTCATTTCATCCCTCCTGGATGGTTTTCGCACCTTTGACATACATCGCATGATTGACAATATTCTTTAGCATCTTTATGAAGTGTGGGCCACCAAATCCCCGTGCATAGAATTTTCTATGTAGTTTATTTTCTTGCATATTGTCCTCCTGCAATCCCTTCATGCACTTCTATGAGTATCATAGGCCTTTCGTGTTCCAACACACATCATCTCAATATTTCATCTGCACCTAACTTATACAAATTTCCTGCAATGAGCTGAGAGTCTACTGCTTTAACTACTAGTTGTTTCTTCTACATAATTGTCATGTCTGATGTGGCCATTCATGTACTTAGAAACTGCACGATGTCTGTGAAGTAATCATCCACCATTTTAAATGAAAATAGTTGTGCATCTGGTAAGTTTTCATCTAAATTCCTTGCATCTTCTCCTGATAGTATGCACGATAGATGATCTAGTCCTTCATTCAACTTCCGCAGTTTCACCACAACCTCAAAATATATTCCTGAAACAACAATATCCATCTGCACATCCCCCCCCGCAACACTGGTTTGTTCACCAAGTATTTTAGTGCAGAAAGGTCTGTATACATCTTAAAGTGAGACCACAATAAATAATGTCTAAACTTCTGTAGCACATATACCATTGCCAATCCTTCTCATTATGTGGTGGTGTAATTCTTCTCTTCTATGGACAAATTTCTACTTGCAAAAGAAATTGGGTGATCTATGTCTCTCTCCCCTGGTTGCGATAGTACTACGCCCAATTCTATGGACAATGCATCTACATGAACGTGGACTCCTTGTTCCAATCTAGAAAGATCAAAATTGATGTGATCACTAGTTATTTCTTTAATGTGTCCAATCCCTTCTAATAGTCCTCGTTCCATTGGAACTTCACTTCCTTCTTCAACAATTTTTCCATAGGTGTTGTGATCTGCGCATAGCATTTGATAAACTTCTTTTCATATCATGTATGATCCAAAGTTACCCTCAACTTTCTGACTGATGTAGGTGGTTTTAAATCCAAAATCACTACAATCTTGGTCGGATCCACTAGTAATCCCTACTTGCAGACTACATGGCCCAACAAAATTCCAAATGGTGTGAAAAAAATACACTTCCTCAAATTCAGTGAAATCTGACACTGTCTACACCTATCCAACATCAACCTGAGTACTTTTATGTGGTCCTTTAGTATACTGAACACAATTCAATAATCTAAGTATACTTCAAGGAACTTATGAATAAATTCCTTGAATGATGCAACCACAACTCTTGAAAAAAATACAGCGACATTATTCAGTCCAAAGAGAATTATTGTATACTAATAAATTCCCCACTTCGTTGTGAAAGTGGTCTTACACCAGTCTTCCTGTGCAATTTTTCTTTGATGGAACCCAGAGAATCCATCTGTGAAAGAATAAGTCTCTTTCCCTCCTACGTTCTCCGGTATCTCATCTGTGAATGGTGTAGGGAATGGGTCATGTAAACATGCATCATTGAGCTTCCTCAAATCCACGTAAATCTTGATTCCTCATGTCTTCTTGTCTTGTACTACCATTGGACTTATCCACTTTGATTCCACCATGTGTTCAATGATCCATGCGTCCAACATTATGTCTATTTCTGCTTTCACCTTCTCCTTGTACTTCATATTTAACTTGTAATATCTTTGTCGCACTGTCTTAACACCTGGTTTCAAAGAATTCTTCATCTCTCCTAAGTCCTTCGCTATCCCCTTCATCTCTAAAAATGTAGTTGAAAACAGGTCTTGATTTTTGCGTAGTAAGTCTGCAATCTTCTCTACTGTCTCAACACTACAATAATCCCCTATCTGTGTAAACTCTAGATTCTTTGTCATCCCAATGTGTACCTTGTGCATCTTTATTGGTTGTGTATACATGAAATATTCAAGCTCTGGCCCTTCTACTTCATGTTCTCCTTCTATCTCAGGTACTTGTACATTCCTGGGATATTCTTCATCATATTCTTCCTTAGCAACATTGTAACACTCCAATAACTCATGGACAATCATAACAACTCTGTGCGCATCGCAGACTGGTACCACCTCCATCGATCCTTCTTCTAAGAACATCTTAGCTCGAATATCTTGTAATGCTACATCTATTGATGGAGATTCATGTTCAAAAGTAAATGTTACCTTGAAACTCCGAGTCAACTCATCTCAGTTGGTTGTATCTCTATCCATTTCTTCAGAATTGTATCCAATGTATGTATAAATTTGTGTATCCATTCCTTCTTCAGTGTCAGGTTCCATTTGTTCCTGCATTGCTCCACATGATCCACTGGGTCACTCTCCCATGTATACTTTTGCGCAATATTTTATACTTCAGTACCAAACCTCACTTGAATTAGTCTTCTACACTGTGACTTGTCCTCCATTCACTCTTTGTCTGCAACCCACCATCTGGCTCGAGTCGCTTTTAAGAAAAAATTTAGTGCCAACAACCTTTGTTGTTCAGGTACCTGTAACTCAAATGTATTTACAAGCAACTTATATTAGTCAAGCCATCATACTTGGGAGGATCACATAGTTCTGTTCCAATCCATCACAATGCTCAGGTTATGTGTGCACATTGTTTAGTTGATACTTCATGCATCCTCTACTGCCAATGCTCTAGACCTTCCTCTGAATCTAGTGCACATGAACTAATATTTATCCAACTTAGTGCACCATCTACAATGGGTTTAACATAATCATCCATCCACGTAGTCATGTTATACATATTTTCAATGTCATTTCATCTTCCTAGCTCTGTGTATCTATTTCCTTCTATTAGGTCCAATGGTGCAATAACTTTCAAATCTATAACTTCAAATATCATTTCCCTCCTCTTTAGATTAATGATTGTTTGATTATAAAAGGCCCATTTAAGTCCCATTAGTGTTGGATATGGTTGACTATCATCCACGGTCTCAATAAATTCAAAGTCTGCCACATTGTGCACCCCATTTATGTTCATAGGTACTCCTATCAATCGACCAATTGGTACTATCGTATGCTGATTTGTGAGCCTCAACTGAAAAGGAGACCAAATCAACTTGGGTTTTCCCATAATATCCTAGGTATGCTTAGGTAACACATTCACATCAGACCCAAAATCCAAGATAACATTATCCACATAGTATTCCCCAATTTGTGCACTGAATCTGAGTTCTTCATTGGTCCTCTTTTTGCACAGTACCTAATTCACCACCCTTTGTGCGATGGGAGTTTCTCATCCTTGCGTACAATGATCACTCATTTCATATGTTGCATTCAACATAGTTTCATATTTCATTAGCTCTACACAACTTCTCAAGAATTCTCTTAGAATTTTTATTATCCCAGTTGGCTTCTCTGGCATAGCACAATCATTGACATGGGGCACATATGATGTTGATGCTCCCTAATCCTTCCCAAGTACCTCCTTTCTTTCCCTCTGATATGTCTCCTTTTATTTTTTAGGATCAAAGGTTGGAATAGGTCCCATTGACTTCCTCACCCATTTATTATCTTGCTTCCCTCCATTTGTCACATCGACTCTTATTCTAGCTCCTTTGTGCATAACAACTACTATTCTAGGTCCTTCATTGCATTTTTCGGCTGATATTTTTTGTACATTCTGATTTGGACTGTGTTTTTGATTCCCTCTTGATTTTCATTTCATAAATAGTTGAGGACAATATTTTTTTGCATGGTCCAATTCTCTACAGTATGTGCATGTTGTACATAGATTCGGGCAGTCGCGGGCTAAGTGTCCCGATTGATTGCAATTGTAACATATTATCGACCCTCTTCCTCCTCTGCCAAAATTTCCTTTGCCTCAACCTCTGCCAAAGTTTCCTATATTTCTTGTATTAAATCCTCTTTGATTATTATACTATTGACCAACTCCTTATGTTGCAACATTCTCCTCCTGAATCATGTACATATATGAAGTGTGCTCCCTCATCAAATCAAATGCACAACAATCCTTCTCTTCATGTCCAACTGACTTGAAAAAATTGCAAAATAAGTTCCATGGTGTACTCTAATACTTCTATAGTAGTGGATACGCAGTTGGATGATGTCCCCATTTATTACATATCTCACAATACCCCCCTCCTAGTAATGGATTCGGTGCTCCAGTCAGAAAATATTGCGCGAATGTTGGGCATTCGTCCTTGTGGTGACCTTCAATCCTACACTTGGTACGCCAAAATTGTTCTCGTTTCTCTTTCCCTTTTGTAAGTTCTTCTAGTTGAATCATCAAAGCAACCAACTGTGTCTGAGCTTTTTCCATCCCTTCACTATCTCCTACGGGGGATGCCTCCAATTTCATTCCAATATCCAAATATTCAGGTTGCGACACAACCTTCTATTGAATCAATGGCATGTGAAATTCAGGGATGATTTTAAGGATGGAAATTTATTTTGAAATGTAGAAACCTTGGCAAATATTACTAATCCTTCATATGTCAACTATAAATGTTTGGCGATATTTTTGTAAAAATATTCAAATTTCTAAGTATTTTATATAGTTTTTATAAAATTTTGGCGATTTTTAAGGTAAAATAATTTTATCATATAGAATTTGGGCGAATCATTTTTAAAATAGCGAATCTCGTTTTTGGAAAAACCATGGAAAATTAGCCCATGAGTGAAATTTAGCCCCTAAAATCATCCTTGTGGTAGAAGTCCCGCAATAAACCATTCTTGACGTTGTTGATCAAGGATCTGTAAAGTTAGTCTACCAATCAGATCCTTAAAACGTTGGTCATAATCCCAGATTGATTTAGTATGAATTTATTTAATTTCCTTCAGTGTCGTAATATACTACGACTCATACTTTGGCTTCTTGAATTCTTTCAACAATGCTTGTCTTATCTCTACCAAATTCCTGGCTTGTCTTGTAGGCGTGGTACTCTGCAGCTTCATTATCTCTGATAAGTCTTCAACCATTATCTCTGATTGTGGTGATGCACATGGGGTCATGGATTCGACATAGGATCCAGTCTGAGTAGGAATTTACGGTTCTTCTATTATAGGATTGGACTAAAAATCCTCTTCCTCTCCTATTATGTGTGGTATCTCCATTATTTGAACTATTGTGAAAGGTCCTCTCCACTTTGGATCACTGTGCAACTCTCCTCTCTCAACCCCAGTCTTTCGCCTCTTGTACCTCCTTCCACTTTGCAGTACTTCGAACTCATCTTCTTCCTCTAATACAACTTCTTCGATTCTTTGCATCCTTAGTCCCTCCCTTCCTTCTTCATTTCTTCCTTCATTCTCTCATGTCCTTAAACTATTCTCTTGTCATCCCCCGGTTCCCCTATGTGTGTGAAGCCCCTTATCAGTCATAATCCATCGTCATCACGCACTTGTCACACAACAACATCTTTATCCACTTACCCAATGATTTCATGAACCTTCCGCTTGTACTTTTGAAGAAGTCCCTTTCTGCAACACTATATGACTAGGTACAATCTACTACAAATTATGTAATAGATCCTCCTAATATAATATCCAACCATAAATCCACTACGCAAGAATTTTTATTACTTATAGAATTCAATTGTCTTACCAAATCAAGATTCCAATTCCTTGGCGATGTGGTTCGGTACCTTATAGTAATCTCCACTAGTCTTTCTAACCACTCAGTCAAAATAATCAGGAATCCACCAAAGAAAATTTCATGTAGCTCTGTGTACACATACCTTTTCATCCATTGCTCATTACTCATCTGGGGGTTTCTATTCCCTTTCTGAGAAAAATCTCATTCCTTCCCTTCTAACCATTATGAGATATCTTTCTTAGTCGGCCTCCAAAACATTCCCTCAATCATAGATTATGGGTCCTAGCAACAAAACCATTTGTTGGTGTGCACGTGGTTGTAAGAACCTAGGTTTGATTTATCTTGACCAACAAAACCCTTCAGACATCGACCCTTTCAGCATCACATGCATGCAAGTGAAGTCTCACCTGAGGTATCTATCAGGGCTGCAAGAATTGAGTTTTTGCAGTAGTGAGGGAATGTGAGGTGGACATCCTTCTCATTCTTACTTATCTTTTTTATGTGTGTTATTCTTTATTTTCTCTCCTTTGGTTACTTAGTGAGTTGAGTTATGTATTACCTATTATACTTTAGATTGCAACATAAACCAAGTAATGTAACATCCATCACTATTGCACAACTATCATGTAAGGAACAAGCCTAATCCAACATGCATAAAGACAATACTCATCACATAAAACACAAGCAACATAGTAGTTAGTGTGGTTTACCCAACTTTTGGTTACGTACACAACGAATGTCATCTTTATTATTCTTGTTGTAATTGTCTCAGGCTTTGCGCACTGCACTTACAAAGATACATCATGCTATATTTTCCTTCATCTAGCCTAGTTGCCTCGTAGTGCAAGCCTCTCTCTTTCTGCAACATCTATTTAACATTCATACATATAATCTTTCCCTCTCACTCTATTCTATTACTCTCCTTACTGACAGGAACTATCGATGACTTAGAATAGACTCCAAAATACCACTCAAGAAGGACCCTTATTCTCCCAACCCATTACATATTTATACATAAATTATAGGGCTTAAAACCCTACTTTGTTCATCCCAAAACCCTATTATAATTCATGATAACTCAAGTTGACTTGTTGTTCGGGCTTCTTTACCTGCTTTTTCGTCTACATGTTTCTTTTTCACTCTGACAATTGTTCTTCCTGATTTTGCACGTCCTTCTATATTTAGCACCTCGGGATGTCATCCTTCCTTTTCTCCTTCTTTCTTCTCTTGCTTTATTCTCTGCTTTATTCATTTGCTTTATTCCTCTTCTTTATATGTTCTTTCTATGCATTGTACTCCTGAATGTGCCTTAGTTACACACTTCTGAGTCTACCTTGTATTTCATCTTCTTATGCTTCTTCACACATCTTCCATACTTAGGATTTTCATGAATATTATTTCCATAATGCATGCCCATATATATAATATTTATTATTTTTTATTGTTCGATGTCTTATTCAATTTACAACAATGCATATAAATACACATAAATGAGTAAAGTCACATCATTTTAGACAAAAGGATGTGACTTTACATTTAATTAATGTAAACGTAATATACAAATAAAAGGTATATTGCAAGTCACCCCTTCCTAAAAAGATTCATCCTCGAAGCATGGGTAAAGACAAATGTTTGGATCTAAACTCCTCATCTTCCCAAGTGGCTTCATCTTGAGGTAAGTTCTTCCATTTGATCAGATACTCTTTAGTTCTTCTAGAACACAGGAATTTGGTTCGTACTTCCAAGATACCTTCGGGAAGTAATAATAATATTCTTTCTTCATCTAAAAGAAGAAATTATTTTTGTATATGGACACTAGGACCCGATTGTTTCTTCAAACAAGAAACATGAAAAACTTCATGCAATTTTCCTTTATTTGGAATATCAAGGGTGTAAGAAACGTGACCAATTATATTTTGAATATGATAGGGTCTATGAAACTTAGAAGCCAATTTGTGTTTCTTGTAATTTTTAAGAGAACTCTATTTGTAATCCTTTGCTAAGGAAATTGGTACATTTGGTTCTACCTTGGCCAACATTTCTTATTTCTTGCAATTTCCATGATCTCAAGTCTACCTTTGACAATACAAAATCCAACATCCACGAAAAAACTGTCTTAATTTAAATAAGAGGATGACAAATAGGGAATGCCACCAGATCCCATCTCGCGGTGTGATTTCCCATGATATAATCTATGTTTCCTTTTGTTGTCATAAATGTTATTCCTTATCATTTCATCAACATCCTTATCCTTTAATTCACATTGAGACTCACCATTTTCAAACTTGTTTTTTCCATTGGTTCTACAATCTGGGTCAAAGTTGAAAACTAAGTTAGAAATTTTATCCTCTACTTTGGTCTCTTTGTTTTTACCCTCTTTGTTGGGAATGTAATCATCTTGATTTTTATGGATCTTCCCGTGACTATATTTTTCATGAGTACATTTTGATTCAATGTATTCCTTATCTTTGTCATATTTGTATTTTTCAAATACTTTATTTATTAACTCAATGATTTGATTCTTAAATTCATCAAGAATGGAGGTTATATCTATGGAAGATGTATCCATGGTATATCCACAAAATGGATCTGGTA
>JZKD02S2114015.1:201068-232704 GCA_000966675.3 Picea glauca | reverse complement strand
ACCTCTGAGGACAACAGTCCTCCCGAGCACCTCCCAACCACCCTGAAATGTAAATCTTTGATACTAAACCTCATTACAGCGAAATAAAGTTATTCAATGGCTTACCAATCTTGTCATTGTTCTGTTACACTGCTCTGCCCTGTCTGCATAGGTGTCTTCTGCATACTCCTTGCACTTTCTGTTCTTCTCCCTTTTATGCTCTCTGCGCCATATCCTTTCAATGCAACATTCCTCTACAATGCATTTTCTGCTCCTGCGCTCTATATCCATGTACACCCCTGAAATTCTCCTCCACAGGGACAACGACGACTCCCTCAGCAACAACAACCCTTCTCTTCTTTGTACTGTGTATATATATCTTCTGTGCTCCTCGTGTATGCAATGTGCGCCATCATCTGCATGCTCACACCACGTCGATATCCTCCACCTCTCGAGTGCTCTGCCTGATCATCATGGTAACTCTTCAGCTTCTCTGGTGGTTCGCCCCGCGTGTCTAGTATCACTGGGTGTTATGCTAAGATTCCTCAGCCTCTCTGCCAGTTGAGACTCTTCGTCTTCTCTGTGACAGTCGAGCTCACCTTCTCTATTTCAGTTACAGCCTCAATCCCATCCATTTGTCAATCGCCTCCACAAGTAGTCTTCATTCCACTGGCAGATTCCATGTGACTCTTCTGCTCCTCTGGAAATCACACCGAAGTCTCTTCGCATCCTCTGGTAGAACCCATCAATGGTTACTGGCAGTTTCACCGTTTCGCACTTTCGCTGCGAACTTATGATCTTCATCGACCCTGATCGACGGTTCATGATCTTGATGAGTCAACGGTCCTGATCTCATCGTGATCTCGCATCTTGCTTATCCTTCTATGGAGATTCTTGTCACTCCCAGTCGCGATAGGCGAAACTCCGAGATGGAGCTCAGATCAATGATCCACATTCTTGGTAATCCGACGGTCCTGATCTTCTCGCAATCTCGCATCTCACGATTCCTGTGATGGAGGTTCTCGTCACTCCAAGTCGCGATAGGTGAGGCTCTGAGATGGAGCTCAGATCAATGGTCCACGTTCTCGGTGATCCGACGGTCCTGATCTTCTCGCAATCTCGCATCTCGCGATTCCTGTGATGGAGGTTCTCGTCACTCCAAGTCGCGATAGGCGAGGCTCCGAGATGGAGCTCAGATCAACGGTCCACGTTCTTGGTGATCCGACGGTCCTGATCTCCTCGCAATCTCGCATCTTGCAATTCCTATGATGGAGGTTCTCATCACTCCAAGTCGTGATAGGCGAGGCTCTGAGATGGAGCTCATATCAACGGTCCACGTTCTTAGTGATCCGACGGTCCTGATCTTCCCGCAATCTCGCATCTCGCGATTCCTTTGACTTTCCAGTCAGCGAGATGACAATCTTTCACCACGTGTCCTCTTGATCCAAAGGTCCACGATTAAATCACGATCTCGCATCTCGTGAATCTGGAGATGAATCATCTCGACTCTCCAAGTCACGATCAGCGAAACTCTGAGATGGAGTTGAACCAACGGTCCAGATATGAACTTGATTTAACAGCCATGATTGAATCGCCATATCGCATGTCATGAAATCGGCATTCCTGATGTCAAGTGTTTTTGTCACTTCAAAGTTCCAATCCCCGATGCCTCATGAAGAAGATCAACGGTCCAGATGCGATCTTTATTCAGCGGCTGCGATTAAATCGCGAAATCGCTCATCGCGAAATCGGCATTCCTGAGGTCAAGTGACTTTGTCATTTCAAAGTCGCGATTCGCGAAACTCCGATGTGGAGTTTGATCAACGATTCAGATCAACCTAGGTCTCGATGGATCAGATTAGATTGCGACTTTGCACATCGCGATTACTCCCACTTCTCCTTGTACTTTAAAAAGGGTGCAGGTTATCCTTGATCTGACGATGGTTGGGTCTTGCGCTTAGATCTAATGACTGAGCTCTGTCCTCCTCTTCAGTGCGCTCGTCTTGTCTTCATTCATATCTAACGGCCCTCGTTCTTTCGGGAAACTTGAATGGGATCCAACGGTCACTGACTCTTCTCCTCTCGGCTTACACATCCTTCTTAATTGGAAGAATTTTGACTCTGCGCTAATTCCTCCTGAGCCTACATTGTTCCTGTTTGTCCATCGATGCACATTCTGATCCTGCCATATTCACTGTTGTACTTCATCCATCATCACTACTTTACTTGCCATCAATGACAAGTCTACACTGCCTGTACAACATGCCAACAATCCTTTGTACATTCTTCCTGTAACCATGCCATCTTCATTGTTGTTCTTGCCATCAATGACAAGCATATGTTACATGTTAAACATTTTCCAACAGTTTTTCACCTCTTTCCCCCTTTCAAAGTGGGGAATCTCCAAGAGGTTGAGGATCCCTCTGTTTGCTAGACCTTCTTCCCATTGCTTTGGTTGTTGGATGGGGTCTCGAAAGGGCCCTATCCCTATGCTGTCCAAGTAGACCTGTTGCACAAATTAGGGGAATTTTCCTACGTCGGCCACATCATGGTATGAGTACCTTAGTTTCTCCATGCAACCTAGCAGTGTTGGCGTGGTTTTCACTCCTTTCAGAATGCGTGGGAGCACAATTGTTGCATCATGCTTCCTGCACAGAGACCATGCCATAGGTTGTTTACCCTTCCATTTTTCCTATTGACTTGAGGACCCTGCCTCCATTTGTCTCCATTCTACATCAAATTCCGGTTGACCAGTGATATCCTCTACTAGACCCTCCTGTTTTTGCATGGTTTATTCTCTAGTGTTTTTGGGTACTGTCGCCTCCATTTGCGTAGTAGCTTCGCCATTTACCTACTGGACTCCTTCTGTCATTACGGTTTCTGGTGGGTTTCTCGTCATATGCATGGGATGTCCCTGCGCATTGCTGGATGGGTCCACTTCCATGGCCAACACAGTTGGACCCTACCTTTCTTCCACCATTGGCGTAGGGTCTATAGGTGCTTCAAACTGTGAATGAATTGCGTCGACGTCGACGAATTCCTCAGTCTTTCTGGTTTTCTGTTCGACCTTTGTTGCCTCTCGTGGTGCCCTGCTACTTCGTGTTTTAATCCCTGCTTGGCTTGACGCACCCATATTTGGTGGTGCCATCATGGGTACTGGTTGTTTTTTGCTGACTAAGTCTTTGTTGATTCTCTCTATATTCTTTGTCAACTCACTTCCTCTCTTTGTGCGCTATTTCTCTACAAATTCACTATTTCACAATGAGTCTTATGTTTCCCACGTTTCCCATTTATATATCCAAGTCATGAAACTTATCGGAGAAGTTTCCCCATCTTTGATTAATGTAATGGTACTTTATGCGTACTTTTGCATTGAATTCCATAATTGCTTCCAGTTGGCGCCTTTTTGTTGTAACCACCATTTTTCAAATTTTCGCATTTTTCTGACCATTGGTCCTTTTTCCAATGTGTTGAGTTTTCCAAGTGCACGATATGTCGTGTAGCCATTGTGTGTGGGAATTTTATTTTCGTCGCGCTAAGTCAATTTTTGTTGTTCACAGTCTTTTGATGTCTAGAGCGGTAACCTTTTTTTTTTTTTACTTCTACTATAATACACTATATACATATATATTTACTCCACAATAACTTTCTAAGTACTAGGAGGTCGACTGTCCATATACAATTTCAGTCGACTCCCATTGATCACTCCTTTGAGTTATGTACCTCCTAAATATTTCAACTGTACAACTCCACCATCTATGACAGTCTTCACTTCATATGTTCCCAACCAATGCATTCTGAATTTTCCTGGATGCTGAAGAAATTTACTGTCATACACGAAGACTAGGTCTCCCTCCTTGAAAATCTTCATTTTAATATGTTTTTCATGACAAGATTTGTCCCTTCCTTTCTGTACTTCTTGGTGAAATCCTACTATAATCCTATCTTCTTCCATCTCCATCAATTGACCTAGCCTTTATTGTATTGTGCCTCATTATGGCATGTTGGTGATTAATGTTACGCTCAAAGGTACCAAAAATTCCAATGGCACCACTGCTTCTTGTCCATACACCAACCCGAATGGTGTCTATCCTGTCAGTTTTTTGCATGTAGTCCTGTATGCCCATAATATTGTCGGTATATTCAAATCCCAATCATCCCTATTGACATTGAAGATCTTTTTCAACTCATTCTCTAGGATCTTATTAAAGGATTCCACTGTTCCATTTGCTTGAGGGTGATATGGTGTACTCTTTTGATGATAGACTTCAAATTCCTCAGTCATAGACTTAATAATACTATTGATGAAGTGAGTTCCTTGGTCACTCATCAAAATCCTTGGGCATCCAAATCTAGTGATCACTTGCTCAAACATGAAGTGTGTTGTTGTCTCTATGCTGCAATATTTTATTGGTGTTGATTTTTCCCATCTCGTTAAGTAATTTGTCACAGTAATGATATAAATTTCTCTTGACCTCCTTTCTAGTGAGTTAATTGATCCCACAAATTCTATTTCCCATTTGTCGAATACTTGCAAGGTTACTTGTGGTCTTAGGAGCATCTCATCCCGTCTATTAGGTTTTCCAACCCTTTGACATACATCACATCTCTGGAAATAGTCCTTTTCATCTTTGTGGATGGTCGACCACCATAGTCCTGAGCGCAATACCTTCTAAGTGGTATATTTTCCTGCATAATGTCCTCGAGCTATTCCATCATGCGCCTCTGTTAAGATCCTATGCCTCTCATGTTCTAGTACACATCTTCTCAAAATGTTGTTTGGACCCATATTGTATAAGTGTCTTGCAATAAATTGATTGTTTGCAGCTATGAATACCATATTTTTCTTCTGTGTAGTGTTGAATTCTTGTGGCGCAGTCCATGTACTCAAGTATTGAATGATGTTAGAAAAATATTCATTAGCTATTTGGATTGAAAATAATTGTGCGTCAGGGAATTTGTCCTCTAAATTTGTAGGTTCTTCTCCATCGGTGATCCTTGATAGGTGATTAGGTCCTGCATTCAACTTCCCTGGTTTGAATATCACTTCAAAGTCAAATTCCTGAAACAACAGTAACCATCTACAAATCCTTCCCCCCAACACTGGCTTATTGACTAGGTATTTGAGGGCAAAATGATTTGTGAACATTTTAAAATGTTTCCCATGTAAATAATGTCTGAATTTCTGTAGTGCATATACCATTGTTGGGCCTTCTCTTTCTGTAGTATTGTAGTTATGCTCTGACTCTGACAGTTTTCTGCTTGCAAATTCTATAGGATGGTCTAACTCTCCATCTCATGGATGTGCCATAATAGCTCCAAGTGCTATGGTCCATGCATCTACATGCACATGAAATGTATTTTCCCAATTCGGGAATACTAGTATCATTGTTGTTACCATCTTCTCTTTTAGAGTGTCCAACCCTCGCTGACAATCCTCATTCCTCTAAAATTTACTATCTTTCTTCAACAATCTCTCCATCGACACAATGATTTGTACATGCCCTTTTATGAATTTCCTGTAGTAGCCTGTGTGTCCCAATGTTGCTCTCAACCGACGTACTGATTTTGGTGGTGGTAAATTGACAATCACTACAACCTTGACGAGATATACTAGCAATCCTTCTTTGCACACTATATGGCCTAATAGTATTCCAAATGATGTCCCAAAAATGAAATTTTTGATATTTAATGATATTTGACATTGCCTGCATATTTCCAACATCAACCTTAACACCTCTACACGATCTTTCAACAGAATGTAGACTATCGAATCATCCAAATATACTTCTAAAAAATGATGGATGAATTCTTTGAATGCATCTATGACTACTCTTGCGAATATTGTTGGTGCATTGTTCACTCCAAAAGGCATGAATATGTACTAGTAGGATCCCCATTCTTTGGAAAAAGTGGTTTTGTACCTGTCTTCTGGAGCTATCTTGATATGATGGTAGCCTGAGAATCCATTTGTGAATGAGTATGATTCTTGGCCTCCTACATTCTCTAATACTTCATCTGTAAAAGGTGTGGGAAAAGGGTCATGTAGGAAAGAATTATTCAATTTCCTGAGATCTACACATATCCTTATCCCTCCTTGTTTCTTTTCCTATACTAACATAGGGCTTAGCCATTCTGATTCTTCTACTAGTTCGATGATTCCAGCTTCCAACATTCTGTCAATTTATGCATTTACTTTATGCTTATATATTGGATTTATTCTATATGGTTGTTGTCTAACTGATCTAGCCTTAGGTTTGAGAGGTATCCTCATCTCTCCTAGCTCTCTTGATGTGCCTTTCATATCTATAAATTTCATTGGGAACATGTCACTGTACTCACGCAGTAACTCTGCTATTCTTTCTACTATTTGTTCATCATAGTAGTCACCAATGCTAGCCATTTTGGGATTATCATTTGTCCCAATATTTACTTTCTTCACCTTGATTGGTGTAGAAAATACTTCTGATTCGAGAGGTGGACCTTCCACCTCTCTTTATCCTTCAATTTCCATAATTTGAATGTTACATGGGTCAACTTCATTTGGTGCTTCTTCCTGTACATGATAGCATCACAATAGTTATTTCATTGTCTCTCTATTTTGTTGTTGATACTATGTTATAAGTTCAACCTCTGGTTCCTTAATAAATATCACCCCTCTCATTTGTTTGAGTGCTAAATCAATGTTGGGGTTCTCATGTTCAAATGAGAAAGTGACTATATTTTTTTTTTGTAATGTTGTCCATTCTGCAGTGCCTCTGTGCAGTTCCTGGTCTACATACCAGTTTGTTGGAATTCCTTCCAATGTGTGAATGAAGTGATGAGGCCATTCTTCTGGTGTTGTCATTCTCCATAGTGCTCTGCACTTCTCCAAGTTTTTTGTTGGTGTCCCCTGTCCATCATATCTCTTCATTTCATTTCTTCCTTGTTTTGCGCCAAATCTAATGTGCATTAATTTCTTACATTGGTACTAGTCCTTGAATTTCTCTTTGTGCGCACCCCACCATCTTGCAGGTGTTTCCTTGAGTGCTATGTCTAGGGATAAGAGACTTTGATTTTCAAACACTTCATATTTGTATCTTGTTAGGAATTCTTCTAAGTCATTCAGCCCATAAAAACCGGGAGGTTCTCTTATCTTTGTACCTACCCATCTTACTGCGCGGTCTATTCTTGCGCACCTTCTTGTGGATACTTCATGTAATCTCTGCTACCAATTCTCCAACCTTATATTTGAGTCTGATGCACATGATGTGATACTTCTCCAACTAAGTACCCCATCTGAAATTGGATTCACATAATCTTCTTCTCGCGTGGTGGTTCTGTATAAGTGGTTGATTTCCTCTAGGTCTAAGCAAGTGGGTTCCACAAACATTTCTTCTTCTTATGGATCTAGTGGCGCAACGACTCTCTATTCTCCTGACTCGAATGTCATATTCCTTGTATTCAAATTGATTATTTCCTAGTTTTCAAATGCCCAATCCAATCCAAGAAATGTCGGATAAGGTGTTGTGCCATCCACTATTTCTATCACTTCGAAATCGGCTTTAGTGTGCACTCCATCCAGATCTACTGTCACACCCTTTAGCCTTCCAATTGGCAGAACTCTGTGTTTATTGGCTAACTTCAGCTGAATAAGCGAATATCCTAATGTGGGATCTCCCATACATTGTCATGTCTTCTTGGGTAACACATTTGCTTTGGATCCTAAATCTAGTATAATATCCCCCATGTTGAAATATCCAATGTTGGCATTCAGTCTGAACTCTCGACTTGTCCTCCTCCTTGTATGCAAGTGATTAATTTTTTTCTTCTCTAGCTTTCCCTCTATGTCTGTGTTACATATTTCTAACATATTTTGTAATACCTTAACAGGTGATGGATCATTTAGTAGTTTAACACAGGATTGAAGAAAAGCCTTTATAGTACTTACTTTTCCTAGGGGTTGTGCTTCATTAGTGTCATGCAGTGATGAAGGCATCTCGTACGTTGGTACGTCATGAGTATGTTGTGCAGTTGATGTAGATGTAATGTCTATCTTCAAGAATTCTTTTCTGTATTTCTTGAATAAATCCTTTTCATTCTGTGCATAAAATTGTTTTTGTGGTTCAACATTCTTCTTCACCCATTGGTGTTGTGATGGATCTTGTCTTACTGTGTCATCTCCTATATTATCTCCTCCACGCGTAACTATGTTGATATTTCTTCCACCATCCCTTTCTTCTACAGAAATCCATTGAACATTCTAATTGTTCTGATTTCTCTTTTCCTAGATCTTCCCCAATAGTGTCGAACAATCTTTTGTGTCATAATATTATGCGCGACAATACATCCATGTTGTAGGTGGAAGTGGACATTCTCTTGCATAGTGCCCTAGTTTTTCACAACTATGGAATACCATCAGTCCTATGCCTCTTCCAAAGCCTCCTCTACTTCATCCTCCACCTATGTAACCAAATCGATCTCCTCATTGGGCGTTGTACTGAGGTACCTGATTATATTGCGTGGGATTATACTATGGTTGCGCGGTATTGTATTGTGGCTGCGCAGTGTTATATTGTTGTGGCACAATGTTATATGGGGATGGTACTTGTTTAAGTTGTGGTGAAACTTTCCCTGTCATCATTTCTTCCTGCACCCTATATGTGTCTGATGTTCTTTCCCTCATCAGCTCCATTGACCTACAATCTTTGTCAGGGGCCTATGATTCCACAAGAGAGGGGGCTTGAGGGGCTAAATGTTTATTCCTATGTTCATTACCCTTTTTTCCTAAGGGAGGGGATCAATTATGTGAGATTCTTGAGGAAGGCCAAGAGGTTCTTGATTTCCCCATGAAAATACTTAAACCCATCCCTGGTCTAATTGTGGGGTTGGTCGTTGGTTGGTCCTCTCCTTCCCTTCTGCATTTCATATCATTCTTTCCCTGAGGGACTGCATGGCAGAGAACGATTACCTAAGGGACTGTGTGGTAGAGCTGGAGATAAGGAGAAGGGTTGCATGAAGGATTGCATGGCAGAGAAGGGTGGAGGTCCATTCTCTTAGGTGGTACACGCTGGGTGGAAGAGAGTTGGGTACTTGGATTGTTGTGGGTGATGGGAAACCTGTGAGAGCTTGAGAGCTGATTGGTTTGGGAACCCAATTACAGTCTGGAACCGTCCTTGTGGATTCATAGACCTGGTTGTGGGGTGACACTGTTGTTGACATTTGGAGCAGTGGTGTCTACGATTGGGTGGAACGTCCTTGGTCTGCAACTAGTTTGTGTCACCTTTTTATAAAGATAAGTGCTCTATGTGGTGATATTATTATCTGTGTATGAATGTATTTCGCTGTGTATTTTAATTATCGTTTAACTAAATCTTAGATTATGCATTCTTGTTGGATATTGATGTGCATATCATTAAATCTTTTATATTATGCGTCCTTATTAAATAAAGAAGGTACCGATAAGAGTATGAAGTCCAAGGGTGGGCTTGATGGTAGCATACCCCCACCTGTGGGTGGCTGGGGATGTTACAGTTTGGTATCTGAGCTTCTAGTTGAAACACCAGGCCAGTATGGGCCGGGTCTATTGGTCAGAGTCTTATGGTTACAGATCGAACTCTGACCATGGAGTTGAAAAGATCAGGAGGAATGGCGTTGCAAAATCTACGCAGGAGTTAGATCACCAGAGACCCGTTGTAAGGGGTTCGAAGGATTGTGACCGTCCCCTTTGAATTCAGGAGTGATATCCATTGTAGGATCAGGAGAGATCCAAGATCATTGGATCGAAGGATAGGTGAACAGGGGTTGTCCGATGAAAAGGAATCAAGGGTTAAGGTCACCACCATTAGATTCCATTGGAGAGAGAGATCAACGAACAACTGACATTACGGGGAACCAAGTTGTACCGGAGATAATTCCTTAAGGAAGTCCCGCAATCCAAACCACGGTTTCACGGAGGGGTTATGTGTCAGCATCAGGAGAATTGTGGGGCAAAAAGAGGGTTACTCCAAACCGTCGATGCATGCCCCCGAAAATGGAAAGGCAGTAAGTGATGTGACATGTTAGGGTTCAAACATCAATACTCTGTATAGATCAAGTAGTTTGGGGTCATCCATAATCAAGGAGAGATAGGTGGCGCGAGATCCACAACTCCAAAAGTTTGTGGATGAGGAGGAGGTGAAATAGCAGAAGTAGATCCTGACCGTTGATCACCAAGAGGTACATGTCAGCAGATCAGTAACTTTGGAGAAATCTATTCGAGAGGTTTTCAGTTGTGATTTGAAACTCTTGAAGCTCAGAGAGCCAGAGAGCCGGAGTAAATCTTGATCGTTCGATCATCTGAAATAGATCTTAGTCATCATATCGTCTGGAGTAAATCTCAAGCATCGGATCGTCCGAGGTGAATTTGGGTCGTCTGACCAAGAAGAGACATGGCGTAAATCTGTGGATTTAGGGTGAAGGCCTGAAGTAAGCCTCGACCGTCTGATTCAAGAGGACACGTGGAAAAATCCCAGGTACTTTGAGGAGGTTTGAAGTTTGAGATTTCTGAAACCTGAAGACATGAAAGGATCTCAGGAATTGATCTATCGAGAGCCACGTGTCACCAGATCCAGGGCTTCAGATAAAAGCTAGTGGGGCCAGACAAGTTTTGAAATTTGAGATTTTCGAAGTCCGAAGACCCAAAGTAAGCCTCAATTGTTAGATTAAGGAGGACACGTGGTGCAAATCCATGGACTCCGGGTGAAGTCCCAAAGTGAATTTTAGTCATCTGATCCAGGAGGACACATGGCAATAGATTGGCCAGTTCAAGAATTTGGAGTTCAGGAGAATTGATAGTGTGCTAGTATGGAAACTCCCAAAGTCCTGAAGCCTGAAGAGACGAAGTGATGGGGCACGATGATGTCACCTAGAGGTGATGTGGATCCTGGAATTCCCAAAGTGGCGTGGCTTGCAGACGTCACCTAGGATGACGTGGACACATGGGATGTGTGTCATGTGTCAATAAGTTTTGGGCATTTGGAGTATTGAAAAGTCAGTTAGAACATGACACGTGGCACCTGCCTGATTGGGCCACATGTCCGCTTCCAATATTTCGCCACGTGGTGAAAAATCGTGCAGTCCAGAGACTGGGCACTCCAATGGGGAAAGATGTGACAGGTTGTGTTGGGTCAAAAACTTCCGAAGTTCCGAGTACATATCGACCGTTGATTCCAGAAGACGCATGTCAAAGGATCGTTGACTTCGGGTGAAAGCACTCCGAGAGAAAGTGCAGGAGGAAAGTTTTGAAACTTTCAAATCCCGAAGAGCCGAAGCGATTCACAGTCACTGGTCTGTGGGAGGACACTTGTCGAGAGATCATGAACTCCAAGTAAAATCATTTCGGGAGGAGGCAAGTGAAGAAATTTGAGACTCCCAAAGTGAAGAGTCCCGAAGTGGATCTCAATTGTTGATTGTGAAAGAGGACGAGGACCGTTGATCTGGTCCTGGCTGAAAGTTATGAAGTCCTGAAGATCTGGACAAGCGCTTTTTCAGCTAAGCGCAAGTTCATGGCCATGGTAATATGCATATTGAGAGCTGAGGGAAGGAAGGCTAAGGGTTGAATTGGTGGTCTTCGAGACAAAAAAGTCCTAAGGAAGGATTTAGCTGTGGTTTCTAGTCGTGGTCACTTGGGAAGGTGGTTTGAAGGAAGCGCCTGTGCGGGATAAAACTTTGTGTCAGCCAAGGATAACAGGACACTGTTATTTTATGAGAATGGGGATATGATCTCCATGAACAAAAAAAGAAAGAGACCTGTAACATGGTTTGGCAATTTTGTTTATTGTATGCATAATTCTAACAAAATGGTCACTTGCACATTTTGAAAAATTAAGGGGTTTAAACACATCAACTTAGGATGCGTATTAAGGAAATGGAAGAAGACGAGGGAGCCTCCAGTCATGGTAAGGAGGTCGAAGGCCAAAATACCAGATTTGGTAATGCAGAGACAAAGTCCAATGGACGCAAGGGAAAAGGAGAGTAGGAAATGTTAATAGAAACGGTAAGAAGCCTGAAGATGGAAGTGCAGAGCTACAAAGAAGAAAATGAGAGACTGATGAGAGAGAAAAGTTAGATAAATGCTCGAGTGTTGCATAGCTTAAATCAGTTGCAAAGACAAACAAAGAAGGGATCAAACTGAAGACAAGAGGAAGAAGGCAGGTTCCATGAAAGAAGGGATGATCGTGGAAGAGGTGGTTATTACAGAAGTGCTAGCAGAGCTCATAGACACCATTCACCTCCTTACTCAGAAATAAATTTTTATGCATCGGATGATCTTGTAAGAAATCTAGAGGTGTCTCCTATCAGACACCAAAGAAGGAAACAAGAGGTAGATAGTTTTCAAGGAGAGCTGAGGAAGCTCAAGCCACCTTCCTTTGACGGTGAAAGGGAATATGATGTCGAAGCATGGTTTCTTGGGCTCAGGAGATATTTTCAGTTTCATAACTATTCATCCAACCTGGAAGACAGGATTTCCACCTACCATTTACATGGGAAAGATGCAATGTGGTGGGACCAACTAAAGAAAGTGGAACATGTTAATGAAAGTAGGATCACTTGGAAGCAGTTCAAGAAGTACTTCCAGAAGGAGTATCTCTTAGAGCATTTCTATGACAAGAAAATGCGTGAGTTCTTTGAACTCAGGTTGCGAAGCATGACTATGGCAGAGTACAAGAAGAATTTCTTGGGATTGTTAAAGTATGTCAGGTTCAATGGTGATGAAAAAATGAAAATACTAAGATTTCTAATTGGACTGCCAGCGTTTTATAAGGAAAATATCAAGTATGATGAACCCAAGACCTTGATTGAGGCCATTAGGAAGGCTAAATACTTGTATGAGCAAGACTAGGGAAGAGAATCCATGCAGAAATCTTGGAAGGACAAGAAAAATGTGAAGTCCGATCAGAGGAGGAAAGGATTCAAGCCTCCCTTCAACAAGAATGAGCCTAATAGAAATCATCAAGAATAGTATGCTAAGGGGGATTCCAAGAAGGAAGATTCCTTGGGGAAAAGGGGAAGACCACCAATCCAATGCTAGGGATGCAAGGAATATCTCTTGTACAAGGATTTCCCACACATAAAGGATAGAGTGAATACTGTGCACAACATCCAAGAGGCTACAACAGTCGAAGATATAGGAATAATCTATGCGGATTTAAATGATCGACAAGCAGAGTACCAGTCCAATATGATCGAGGTGGAAGGTAAGATCATAAATCATCCTGTTGTTATTTTGATTGATTTAGGAGCAAGTCATTGCTACATTGATCCTAAGATAGTGAATAGATTTCATTTGTAGAAAAGTAAACTTGGAAAATCAAGTTTGGTTCAGTTAGCCACTGGAACCAAAAGAAGAATCCATGATATGGTCAGAAGTTGTTCCATAAGTCTTAATGGCATGAATACTAGTATGGATCTAAATATGATACCATTGGGGTATTATGATATTCTGATTGGAATGGATTGGTTGGACAAGCATCATGTTGTCCTAGATTGTCATAACAAGACATTTACATGTCTTGATGGAAATGGAAAACAAAGCACTATGAAAGGAGTTCCAAGACCCATATCTATAAGGGAGATTTCAACCTTACAGCTGAAAAGATGTTTTAGGAAAGGATGTCAACTATATGCAGCTCATGTGGAAGATCCAGATAATACAAAGGGGCCAAGCCTTGAATATTTCTCAGTGCTACGGGAATTTGAAGATGTATTCCAAGAAATACCAGGATTTCCACTAAGGAGGGAGATAGATTTTTCAATTGATTTAGTGCGAGGAGTTTCCTTGGTGTCAAAAATGCCTTACAGAATGAGCACAATAGAGTTAAAATAATTACAAATGAAGTTGGAGGAATTGTTGAAGAAAGGGTACATACGTCCAAGTGTTTCACCTTGGGGAGCACCACTACTTTTCATCAAAAAGAAATATGGAACCTTGAGGCTGTGTATTGAATTCCGATAGATGAACAAGTACACTATAAAGAACAAGTATCCTCTACCCCAAATTGATGACCTCTTTGATAAACTAAGAGGAGAAAAGATATTTTCAAAGATTGATCTGAGGGCATGATACCATCAAGTAAGAATCCATGAAGAAGACATTCATAAGACAACCTTTAAGACCAGGTATGGGCATTATGAATTTGCAGTGGTGACATTTGGACTGACCAATGCACTAGTTGTCTTCATGTGCTTAATGAATGGCATATTCATAAATTATTTGGATAAGTTTGTCATAGTATTCTTGGATGACATACTTATCTATTCTAAGTCTGAAGAGGAGAATGAACATCACTTAAGACTGGTATTGCAAGTACTGAGAGAACATCAGTTGTATGCCAAGTTGAGTAAGTGTTCTTTTTATCAAAAGTAGATCCATTACTTGGGACACATCATTTCAAAGCAAGGCATAGCAGTAGATCCAGAGAAGATCAAAGCCATTAGGGGATG
The DNA here is from genome assembly GCA_000966675.3 of Picea glauca. Classification (NCBI taxonomy): domain Eukaryota; kingdom Viridiplantae; phylum Streptophyta; class Pinopsida; order Pinales; family Pinaceae; genus Picea; species Picea glauca. The sequence continues at coordinate 218,262 of JZKD02S2114015.1, read as the reverse complement.
GCCAACACCCAGAAATGTGTCAGACGTCAGATCTTTTATGGGATTAGATGGCTACTATAGAAGTTTCATAGTAGGTTTCTCTAAGATTGTTCATCCCATCACTTATTTTCAAAAGAATGGAACTAAATTTGAATGGACACTCAAGTGTGAAAATAATTTTAATCTGTTGAAGGAATTACTTACTAGTGCACCTGTGTTAAAGATTGTTGACCCAAATGAAATTTTTGTGGTATGTACAGACGCATGTAAGGAAGGACTTGGAGGAGTCCTCACGCAAAATGGACATGTCATTGGATATGATTCCAAAAAGCTTAAGGAACATGAGAGGAACTATGCCATGCATGACTTGGAACTTGTTGCCATTGTCCATGCCTTGAGGATGTGGAGGCATTATCTCATGGGGAAGAAATTCGAATTAAGGACAAACCACATTGGCTTGAAGTATCTTTTTGAACAACCAACATTGAATTCCAGGAAAACAAGATGGCTGGAATTTTTAAGTGAATATGACTTTGATATCAAACATATCAAGGGAAAGGAGAATAAATTTTTCGATGCACTTAGTAGAAGAGTTCATATCATGCATGCTACTGCTGTCAGTATGCATCAGTCAGACTTGAAGAGCATAATTTTAGATGGTCTTGTTACAGACCTGCATTACCTACAGGTAAAGGAAATCTTACAGTGAGGAGATATACAACATAAGATAAAGGAGTATGAGATAAAGGAAGACATATTACTCATGCATAAAAATAGAATATATGTTCCTAGTTCTAGAGAACTGAGGAATTTGGTACTAAAGGAAATGCATGATGTTCCTTATGCTAGACATCCCAGTTACCAGAAAATGATTATAGCAGTAAGAAGCCAGTTCTTTTAGCCGGAAATGAAGAAGGACGTTTCTGATTACATCACTTGATGTATGGAATGTCAGAAGGTGAAGGCTGAGCATAGGCACCCAATGGGTTTGTTGCAGCCATTTCCAATCCCATAGAAGAAATGGGAAGTGATCACCATGGATTTCATCATAGGATTACCTAGAACGAATAAGAAACATGATTCAATCATGGTGGTGGTTGACGAATTAACAAAGGCTGCTCATTTTGTGCCTATGAAGACAACACATACATCGGCCAATATTGCAGAAATTTTCATGAAGGAAATTGCTAGGTTGCATGGGATACCTAGGACAATCGTCTCGGACAGAGATACAAAGTTTACCTCCAATTTATGGAGAGGATTGTTTAAATTATTTGGCACAAATCTAAACTTTATCATCGTGTATCATGCCCAGAAAGATGGGCAAACAAAGAGAGTCAATCAAATAATTGAAGATATGTTGAGAATGTATGTGATGGATAAGCCATCTAAGTGGGAAGATTACTTACACTTGGTTGAGTTTTCATATAATAATGGGTATCAAGCTTCATTGAGAATGAGCCCATTTGAAGCCTTGTATGGTAGGAAATGTGATATTCCAGTAAGCTAGGACAACCCAGCAGATAGAGTGGTACTTGGGCCAGAGTTGCTCAAGGACATGGAAGACCAGGTGGTCAAGATCAAGAAAAATTTAAAGGCAGCTCAGGATAGACATAAAGTTTATGCATACAAGAACAAGATAGATAGAGAATTTAAAGTAGGGGAGCATGTACTTTTGAAAGTGAAGCCCAAGAAAAGATCTTTGAAATTGGGTAGTTGTACAAAGCTGACAACCAGATTATGTGGTCTATTTGAAATATTGGACAGAATAGGGCCATTTGCATACATGTTTTCATTGTCTGCTTCCATGAATGTGCATAATGTATTTCATGTCTCTTTACTAAATAAATATGTACATGACCCTAACCATGTTATTGATTGGCATCTGATTCAGGTAGAGATGGAGGGAGACTTTCAGGTTCAACCAGTGTGGGTATTGGACAGAAAGGTAAAAATGCTCCGGAATCGAGTTATAGAGCTGGTAAAAGTTCAGTGGACCTGCTATGGTCCTGAAGATGCTACCTGGGAGCATGAAGATGCCATGCGGGCATAGTACCTGCAACTTTTTGAATAAATTTGAGAATTTGATCTCTATTTTGTATATGCACTGACGATAGTGCCAAGATAAGGGGGAGGGGATGTAACACCCTAGGTTTTGAACCCCCATTTTAAATAATGTATTGTTACAATGCTGAGAGGCCAAGGTTCCCAAATAATTATTAAAGGGATAGTATGCCCAAGAAATGTAATGTTTTGATCATTATTAATAATAAACACATCGTTGGCTACTAGATGGACAAGGACTAGAGTTATAGGGGGCTATGATTCCACAAGAGAGGGGGCTTGAGGGGATAAATGTTTATTCCTATGTTAATTGCCCTTTTTTACTAAGGGAGAGGATCAGTTACGTGAGATTCTTGGGGAAGGCCAGGAGGTTCTTGATTTCCCCATGAAAATACTTAAACCCATCCCTGGTCTGATTGTGGGGTTGGTCATTGGCTCATCCGCTCCTTCCCTTCTTCATTTTGTACCATTCTTTCCCTGAGGGACTGCGTGGCAGAGAAGGATTGTCTGAGGGACTTCCTGAGGTACTGTGTGGCAAAGATGGAGATAAGAAAAAGGACTGGCTGAGGGACTGCGTGGCAGAGAAGGGTGGAGGTCCATTCTCTTGGGTGGTACAGGCTGGGTGGAAGAGAGCTGGGTACTTGGATTGTTGTGGGTGTTGGGAAACCTGTGAGAGCTTGAGAGATGAATGGTTTGAGAACCCAAGTACACCTTGGAATTGTCCTTGTGGATTCATAGCCCTAACTCAGGGTTGGCACTACTATTGAGATTTGGAGCAGTGGTATCTATGGTTGGGTGGAACGTCCTTGGTCTGCAGCCAGTTGGTGTCACATTTTTATAAAGATAAGTGCTCTTTGTGGTGATATTATTATCTGTGTATGAATGTATTTTGTTGTGTATTTTAATTATCGTTTAACTAAATCTTAGATTATGCATGCTTGCTGGATATTGTTGTGCATGTAGTTAAATATTTTATCTTATGCGTCCTTATTAAATAAAGAAGGTACCGATAAGAGTATGAAGTCCAAGGGTGGGCTTGATGGTAGCATACCTCGACCTATGGGTGGCTGGGGATGTTATATGCAAGGTTTCCTGTAGAGCCTTTTCCTTAGTCTGAAACTTTTGTTGTCTCAAAGGGTATTTCAAGTGTGGTAGCAGGGAATTCACAAATAGGTGTCTATGTTGCATATCTGTCATGACATACTTCATATTTCCCTTCAATCGTTTAAATCTCTGGTCAATATCTCAGACAAATTCCCCCAGTTTTTGTCTGATCTCTATCATCTCATTCATGTATTGATCCTCTGAGACAGGCTTCTGGAATTCATTTATCAACATCTTCTTAATATCCACAATCGTTCTTGTTGTTCCTAGTGGATTGTTTGCATCTAAGCTCATGTACCAATATAGTGTGCGGTCTCTTAGTGTGATAGCTAACTGTGCAAGTTTTGTATCCTCATATGTGATATGTTTTTCTTCCCAAATATTTTCACAGATGAACACGTAAATCTCAGGGTCTTCTGATGCCTCTCCCTTGAATTCTAGTAAATTGATGGTGGTATCATGTTCTTCCATCCTGAATGGTGAACTACTACCTCCACATGGTGTAGATCCTTGACTAATTCTTCCTGAACTAGCTCCCCCAGTTGTTTCTCCCTGTGTAGATGTACTTCCTGTTGTGTTTCTTCCACTGAAATTTGGTTGTCTAAACGATGGTGTTCTTTCTGATGTATTAGTTGCACATGGTTTTATGGGTTCCACACTGACACTGATATGGATACGAGTTCTTCCCTCGGTTCCTGCCCTTGGACCTCTTTTCGTCCTTTCATATGTCATGCGTAGGATTTCCTCAATCTTCTCCACAACCCATAGATCCTCTAACTCTTCTTCATCGCTTGCCAAGCCTTCCCTTGTGGCTATGAATCTCTTCTTATTGTTCATCTTGTATTGGCAGGGTGCTCCACTATGCATTCTTCCAGTTGTTTCCATGATATGCTTGATCTGGTCTTCCTCCATCATGATTGGGTCCAATGCCTCCTCTTTATTTCCTTTATCCATCTCTTCTTCCATTTCTTTGTCTCTTGTCAGTGCTTTCACCCTTCCCCCATGCACACAGGGAAGTCTAGTTTTCTGATGCCATTTTCATTACACCTTTTTTATATAGTAAAATCTGGATGGAAGTATACAATGATCTGATATACCTGCCTCTAGGTCCCTTCAAGAACTCTTGCTCTGCTACACCTTAAGACTTCGCAGTATCTGCTACAAATTCTGTGATAAATCCTGCAACAATGTTGTCTAACCAGAAATCCACTGTGTGCGTAAATTTATTGTCAACTTGTTGTAACTGCACAATCTCCACAGAATTCTACTCTAGTTGTCTATCTCGATTTGTAGGGTAGTTATCTTTCAACTTCAATATCCACTCCTACAACACATGCGGGAAATCATAGAAACATACTTCATGCAAGTCGTTGAATATGTACTTGTCCAGATATTTTTACGGTGTTAACTTTGGGTTTCTGTTATCTTTCTGCGCAAATTGCATCTCCTTTGTTTTCAACCAGCTCTCGATCTCTACCTTCATTGGGTTCCACAGTCTAAACATTCGCTTTTATATTCTCATTCTTTTTAACGTTTTCTCACTAGATCTGACATTCTTTTCACGATTCTTCAATAGATCTCATTCACTCAATCCCATTATGTTCCAACCAGAAACAAAACCATTTGTTGGTTACTTCACTCGTTCTACCATTATTTGGATGACCCAGGTTCATATCTACTATGGTTTCCAACAAAAACCCTAAAAATATCGGCCCTCCTGGTAAACCAAAAGGCAACACAATGCACAAAATGCACTGAGCAGTCTCACCCGAGATATTTCTTATGGGTGGATGCAATGCTCAGGTGCTTGCAGCTTAGGAATGAGTGGGGATATAGGATTACACTATGTGATCTTCATTTGGTTAATCTAACATTCATATTATATTGATTAATATGTCATTCTTATTTATGCATGTAAAATAACAGGTCTAACTAATTCATTCATGCACTTATCTAATATCTAATTATTGACAGTAAAGGAAATACTCAATACTCAATCACACAACACATGATCTATTGTGGTTCACCCCCTCTAGGCTATGTCCACAAAGATTTGGTTGCTCTGCTCATTTATTATGGTGTTTCCAAAACTACAGCATCGCGCACATTACAATCCTCCTCAATAGGTCGATATATACAATGAGGTGGACTAGATCATAACAGACTCCTCATCCTATGATCTAACCCTCATGATCTACCTTATTTCCTCTCCTCAACTCAACAACTTACCAAACAAATCGGATTTACAGTCATTATGTCTTTTAACGACAAAGTAACAATGAACAACCATAAGAGAACAACCCCTCGACCTAGAACTCCTAGGTACCTACTTATACATGTTTTTGTCTTACTAGCCATTACATCTTCTTACCAAATCCCTAACCCTAGCATGGTTAGGTCTTCTTGCATGAGTGCCTCGCATGCTTTCTTCCTCTGCATGTGCATTTACCTTACATGTGCTTCTTTTCCTTCCATCTGTCTTTTCCTTATTTGTGCTTTATTCTCCAAAATTAGTCTTTACTCCAAAATGGGCCTACGCCCAACAGGTTGCATCAAAATCACTCTTTCATACTCTTTTCCAACTTCTCTACGACTTAAAAATTACTCATAAATTGTGATAATTGTTCTATTGGTAATAAGTTATTGATTAGGTGGTTTACTTGCTAATTTCAGTGGCTAGAACTTGTTGTAGAAAAACAATTCTACAGACATTGGACTATCACAAATACTTGTTGATAACACTCATTTACATCCCTCATTTGTCATCAAAGTCTTGGTCTAAACATTGTAACATTGTGTACTAGTTGCAAGCTTTATTTTCCAATATCATATACTTGATTTTGATGGTTTGATTTGTAGGTGTTATAACTTCTTCATCACTGATATATATTTCCTTACTAATGCAATTTTTGGACAACAAGGTTTCTTGTTGATTCCCCACTTGTCTTGAGGCTTATATCATCATATTTGGTCTTGTTTTGTTTTTTCTAACATTGTTTTGTAGGTACACAATGTTGGAAACCATTTACCAACTCCAAATAATCTCTCCTCAAGCCTCAAGTTCATATTAGACCATGACCTATAGGGGTTTTATTCTATCTCCCTGCTTCTCCCCTTGCAATCCCCCTAGGGTCACCCGAGAAGCCTTACTTGTGTTGTACTTTTCCTTCACTAAAACGATGGGGATATCTATTGAGGTGATAGTGATAGGTGTTCCCAGTTGTATCACACACTTGTTGTCTGGGTGGGGATTTTCCCAAGCTACAAATCATGCGATAACAAGACACTTAGTAGCGAATTTTCCTATTCTACCACACATAAATCATTAGAAGGGTAACTTACCTTTGTATTTTCCAAGTCCTCCTTTTATCTTTCTCACAATTTGTGCTTCTTTTGTTCTTGATTCACAGTTGAAACAATCACCTGATCTCTCTTCACTGGGTCTCTCTTCATAAATGTTTTGTAGCTTGCCCCAAATTTTTTAGGTGATGTACACTTCATTACCTTGATAATATCAAAATGTGATAGGCCACTTAAGATGACATATATTGCTTTTGCATTGTTTTCACTTGAATCCTTCCCAACTTCGTCTATATAACTTGCTGTGACTGATTCCCAAATACCAAACCCAATGTCCTTCAAATATATCTTCATTCTTATACTCCATGATGCATAGTTTGTTCCATCGAACAAAGGAGCTCTATTTATAGGGAGACCTTTCTTACAATCCATATTTTCTCAAGATATTCCTTTCAATGGTTAAATTTTTTCTGAAGGAACCCACTCTAATACAAATTGTTGAACTTTTTCTTATACCAATAAGGGGGGGTGAATCAATATAAGATACTTTTTACTTTCTCTAACCATTCATGAATCATTCATTAACTGAGAAACAATAATCACGTATAAACTCAAATCACAATTCACAAAGTTTAACATGGAAACCCAATCGGGAGAAAAATATAAAACGTATATTTATAAATTCATGTAGGAATGAACCTACTGTTACAAATATTGTAAGAACCAACCTAGTGGAGACACCAATCTCCTTAACTAAGCACCAACTCAGCAAGATGTAGGCAACAACTTACTGGATACACCAATCTCCTCATCTGAGCACCAACCCAACAACACCTGTAGGCACCAACTTATTGGAGACACCAATCCCCTCAACTGAGCACTAACTCAACAAGATATGTGTAGAAACTAATATAAGATATTCATACACAAAGTACTTTTGACTTCACCTGCATGTTTCATTCCATAGAAAATCATTTAAACCCTAGTCACATTTAGCCTTCATGCACTAGCAAGCCTCATATCATCATTCCTAGAATATAATCCATGAAGACAACATCACAACCTTATAATAACACATAAAACAAAATCACAATCTCATAACAATGCATACGACAAAATCACAGACCTCCAGTCCTTCATAGTGCACCTTGAGGACAAGAAAGACCCTAAGAAAATCCCTTAGAATTATCTTGCACACCTTTAGATGCCAAAAAGACACCTTGACACCTTTAGCACACCTTAGATCACATTTGCACACCTCAAAATTGATCTCTTGCTTGGTTATGCTATAAATATGAAAATCTATCATGTATTTATAGTAATTATGACCCCACTTTCAGGGCCAACCTGTAAAGACTGGTTGAGTAGACCTCAATTTTCTGACTGGGTTGTCAAATGAAAAAAATCATATCTCTTCGTTCCTAGGGAGTTAGAGGGAATTCCATACACTATTGGAAAGGTCTCAGAATAATATTTTCAACCATATAACTTGTGCTCTCATTTAAGCTAGGTATGTAGAGTAAAAACCCCTTCAAAGATAGGGTATCCAAATTGACCATTGAAAATCCAAAAACAATATTTCCAACAATCTCCATCTTTCAATCTTTTTCTTGGAGATATGTAGGATTGTAATATTTATCTTGGACATTTATAGTCGCCCCCTGTCTTTGACATCAATGGAACCAATATTTCCAACATACAATCTCCAAGCCTATGCACAAATTGAAATCTTGTGTAGATTGGCAGAGAAGGAAAATTTTGGTTAGGTGTCATGAGCTATCTATAATTTTTGTAAATATGGTTTCAAAAACTACGTCTTAACAATAGTTACTATGAAACCCATATCAACCTTCTGTAAAAACTACATGTTGTAACTAGTTAACCTGCTGCATATATTTTTAATGAATCTACATGAATTAAAATGAGCTACATGATTCCCTATCTTTCTTTATTTTGTTGGAAAAAAGTATATAAATCAAGAAATAATGTAATTAACTCGAGGAAATATGCAAATGGAAAAGAATATGGAGAACTTGTAGGATATGGTAGCTCTGGTGGTAAGCGTTAATTTAGAAAGCTGCAAAATTTCACTATGTTTCCTCAAGGTTAATATTAAACATCATGGTTGTTCAATACATATTATTCATCATTAAGAGTCCTATCCATTCAATACATATTGTTCATCATAAAACACATAGGATGAAAAAAACTCTTGTTTTCTCAATACATGCATGAAATTATTAAAATCCTTTAATTAGCACCATCACCTTCATTATTTTCCTTCATTGATGTGGTAGAACCAAGCTTTATTTTTATTTTATTTTTTTTTTTGGGGGGGGGGTGGTGGGGAGGTGTTGAACCCCACCAACATCCAACGAGGTGCCCCTACCATCCTTGATCTTAGTAAAACCTCATAGACCTTTCCCAAGACCTTACCCCCATTACGCTTTCTTTTTCTAAAGTCTCTACATTTGTTGAGATAGACATGGAAGATATGTCTAATATTGTAATAGAATCAACACCATACTGAGATTTTTTCATAGTCTAGTATATTTTGCCATTCGACATCTCCATAGACCAAAGAAATATAACTTGGGAGTTCCCCATAAATTTCCATTAGTACTAAAACCTCTAGAAGTTCCCCTTCCATATTTAGGGTGTTTTTTGTCACTTGCTAAAAAATATTGATCTTATTCCTCATTGATTTAGTACCCATTGATCATTAGAGATCCAAAGGAAGACTAGGAAAGCACACCAACACTACTATAATACAAGGCCTTATTGTCAAAATTTGTGTTTCTTCCATTTTTTTTTTCTTTTTTTCTAGAAGGTTTGATGCAAAATCCAATGCATTTGGGGGTGTTAGTTCTTATGTTAGTTTTCGCCATTTGTATGTAGTGCACGTGTCAAAATGGCACTTTGCACACATTTTGTGCATCAAAATGACACGTTGGCATCATTTTTTTATGTTGTATAAGTGTCATTTTTTTTCATTTTGCTTTCTATTGGTTTTTTTTGTTTGACCTTGCCTTTTGCATTGCAATTTTTAGGTTACATCACATTTTGCACCACATTGCAATGCATTTTTTCTTGGAAAAAATTTGTTAATTAATTAATTAACTAAAAAATTAATAAATTTATTTAATATTTATTTATTAAACAATATATTCAATATCATTTTTCTCAACAATTTTCATTGTATTCTAATTAATAAATATATTTTAACACAGGTGAATTCATAGGATAAAGAAAAATACATCTATAAATTCACAACAACTGATATACAATTTCCATTTTTCTCCATGTAACAAGTGGTTTACTGCCACACCACGGGAAATATGAATTTGATGAAATACAAATTTAGAGAGTGTAATTTTAGTATGTTTAATTTTTTTTAAGGTTTTGGATTTATTTGAAGATTTTTCAAATTTTGAGGGATATAGAAGAGTTGTGCTCCTAGAACTCTCACCCATGAAACTATGTTGAGTATCTAAATTTCTATTATATTTATCACTTGAGATTTTGCTAAAAATAAGACCATTTTGAATAATCTTTTATCCTATTGCATTATTGCCAAAAAAAATTGTCCCCGAGAAATATGTCAAAACACTTGATAGAGCTATGTAAATTTGTAGCAAATTTTCTTCTAGTTGTCAGAGTTTGACAATATAGGAAATTAGAGTTTCCATAGTTTCGAAACTTACATCTATTTTTTTACTAACGATATAGGAGATTAGAGTTCCATAGTTTCAAAATTCACATCAAATTTTTTACTATCTAGGTCAATTTGAAATTGGACAAAACTCCTATGAGCATTGTTTCACCCTGCATAAGCATTGAATAATGGTAAAACTAAACTCTTGAGTGAATTTTCTACCAAATTCTTATCAGATTTGTGTCAAAAAAGAGAGTCCATTTACTATAGGATTAATTTACTCTACACTTTATATTACGTGAAAGCTCAAAGCTAAATAATTGTAATAATGTATCAATTCTTAAATCAATGCAAACATTGTTATACATAATTTCATAGAGTCCAATTTAACTAAATATTTCAATAAGAATAGTACCACCCAAATTAAAATAAAGATCTTCAATCAATTAACCATTCCACTAAATCAACCAATGAATGTTTAATGAATTAACCACTGGATTAATGTGTTATAAAAAGGGAAAGGAAATGTGAATACACTTCGTATATGATATCCTAAACATGATGTCAGAGATGAGGTATTGTGTAACTATTGTTCTGATACAATATATTTTGAGTAAGTTATAAGTGGATTTTTTTTTTAAATTTGAGTTGAATTTTGTGGGGGGTTATAATTCCATTTTATTGATGAGAATTTTGTTTTAAAGGATTTTGACACTTTTTAAGATTACTCGAATCATTTTTTTGTTATAATATTAAAAAAATAGACGAAACCCCATTGATGAAATATGGTAAAATAAATAAAAAATGATATACACTTTTCCCTTAAACCTTAACTTGATTTCAATGTTATTCATTGCAATTTCTAAATCTCTAGGGAAAGATTTTGACTATTACAGTCAATTGGGTTTAGCTCGGGTGGTTGGGAGGAATAATTGTTATCCACCCCACCTAGGTTCAATTCTCGTAAGTGACATGTTGATCTCTTAACAATTATTGTTGTAATGGCTTCAAGCCTTGTTGTTGATTGGCCTTGTGCCATGAAGATTCTAGAGTTTACCTTGGGTACCATCCTTAAAATAAGGGGAAGTACTCTGGGGTTTTCCTTGGGCAGTGTAACCTGGATAAAAGAGAGAGAAGATATTGACTATTCGTATAAAAATTTTGGAAAACACATCCAAACGATTAATATCACCTACTATTCTTTGTGCTCAAACCTAGAGCTTACCCTTGGCTTATAAGGGATTTTAGAAGCACCTAACACCATTTTTTTAGTGCAAGGTGATGCCAACGACTTCCAAATTCTAAAAAATGGAATGTAGGGCATTATAGAACTCTTAACTATCACCTTCCTAGTCAATTTGGCAGATCAACTCAGTAGCAAAACCAACATGAAAACACTTTGAATAGGAAAAGGAACAATGACCATGAAAGACCCACTTGACAATAATTCATATTGAATAATAAACAAAAATGTCACATGATTAAGTGTTAATGGATGGAACATCTCTACATTACCTTGAAATCCCAAAAGTGGTTATTAATAATATTATTTTCATAATAAAAAAATCACTATTTTCAGAGTTGGTGTCTTTCGGATTAACCACATTAGAGTTCATTTTTGTCGACATTTCGAATCCTTACCTAGATTCATCTTCAGGACAATTAGTCAATGATTAGGGTAGTGGAACCGTGTTATAAATACAAAAATATGCATCTAGATATCCAAATAGGTGGGCTTAAATACCTAAGTTCTAATCCCTAAGAGCGCCAAAAAACTAAGAACGAGCAACTAGAAATACATGAAAAGAGGAATTAGTTTTTTATCTCTGCGTCTTTTTAGGAAGTTCATATATGTGATCCTTCTTTCAATCTTTATCCTCAATTTTTCCATTGAATGGATGTCTATCTAGATTCCCCCTCTGTACAGGGTGGTAATCATTGTTTTTAGGTTTTTGTGGTGTGATTTTTTAGAGTTTGTATCTTCTGGATTAACCACAGTAGAGTTCGTTTTTGTCGATGTTTTGAATCCTTACCTGGATTCATCTTTAGGACAATTAGTCAATGATTAGGTTAGTAAAGCCACGTTATAAATACAAAAATATGTAGAGATATTCAAATAGGTCGGCTTAAATACCTAAGTTCTAAACCCTAAGAGCGCCAAAAAACTAAGAACGAGCAACTATAAATAAACAAAAGTAGGAATTAGTTTTTGATCTCTACATCTTTTCAGGGAGTTCATACCTGCGACCCTTCTTTCAATATTTATCCTCAATTTTTCCATTGAACAAATGTCTATCCAAATTTCCCCTCTGTACAGGTTGGTAATCATTGTTTTTAAGTTTTTCTGGTGTGAGTTTTCAGAGTTGGTATCTTCTGGATTAACCACTGTCGAGGTCATTTTTGTTGATGTTTTGAATCCTTACCTATATTCATCTTCATGGAAATTAGACAATGATTATGGTAGCAAAACCACGTTATAAATACAAAAATATTATGAGAGATCCAAATAGGTTGGCTTAAATACCTAAGTTCTAAACTTTAAGAGCACAAAAAACTAACAACGAGCAACTAGAAATAAACAAAAGTAGGAATTAACTTTTGATCCCTGCATCTTTTCAAGAAGTTTAGATCTATGACCCTTCGTTCAATATTTATCCTCAAATTTTCCATCGAACGAATGTCTATCTAGATTTCCCACCTTGTACGGAGGGGAAATATAGATAGAAATCTGTTTGATGAAAAATTTGAGGATAAATATTGAAAGAAGGGTCGCAGATATGAACTTCCTGAAAAGATGAAGAGATCAAAAAGTAATTCCTACTTTCGTTTATTTCTAGTTGCTCGTTCTTAGTTTTTTGCGCTCTTAGGGTTTAGAACTTTGGTATGTAAGCCGACCTATTTGGATCTCTCTGCATATTTGTGTATTTATAACGTGGTTCTACTACCCTAATCATTGAATAATTGTCTTGAAGATGAATCTAGGTAAGGATTTGAAACATCGACAAAAATGAACTCTACTGTGGTTAATCCGGAAGTTACCAACTCTGAAAATGCACACCACATAAACCTAAAATTAGTAAAAATTACTATTACTATTATTATTTTCATAAATATTATAAAACACAAGGAAAATGTTTCGCAAAGAACAACCTCGAGGGGTAGCTAAAGTGTATTCCTTACACACAGGACAAACCAATGTTTCATAAAAATAAACTCACTACTTTTACTTTAGTACCAGTGAAAAGGTAAACATCCATTGACGTTGAAGGAACGTCTTACAGATAAAATTAGTGCCATCACATTTACATTATCTTTGTCAAACACACATGAAACATGTTTTCCTTTATTGACCTTCATTTTTATTCTTCGAAACAAAAAAGACAATATTTATACACGACATAACAAATTGGTCAAAGTCCCTAATCCAGGAAGAGACAGAAACCGACCACAATGGTAGTTGAACCCATGACCTTTAAGTCAAACATGCTAATCTACTATGTTATTGGTTTGGGATGAACATTGGGGCACATCAAATGATTTTGAAATTTAATTCTAATGAAAGCACATCCATTGAAATTTAGGGAGATAATCCTATTCCACTAAACTCTTACATTGTTTTTCATTTTAACGTGTTTAATTTATCCTAATTCTTTATTGTTAAAACCCTAGTCAAGGAAAAATTTCTCTAATTTTACAAACCCTATCACCTACAACCCATGGATCTACAATTATTTTCCTAAATCCCAAACCCTACCTTCAAATTTCATTCCTCTAATGAATCCTAAACCCAAAAACAAAAACAAAAAAATCAAACTAAACACAATGAATTATACAAACTGGAAGAAAATATTTAAACAACAAAAAATATGGTGGGATATTCTTACTTTTGATCCAATGGGAGATCGAATAAATATCTTCTGGACCCAAATTCTCTCCACAATATTCAAGTATCAAGAATCCACAAACTCCAAACAAATACAAAGAAAAAAGTGAGTTGAAAGTCACTTACACCTAACATGCAGGGATAGAATGACACAAAACTTAATCATGGATCATTTTAACTTATGTATTTTTAGTTGTTGTTGTCATATGATGACATAAACACAATGGAAAATATGATACAAAAAACAAAACACACCCCTCAAACAAACTTACCAAGCCTTGATAGGGCATCTTTGATGCAAAGTTGCAAAACTAGAGCCCTATATTTTAATAATGATAATAATAGTTTTTGCTTTATTGTGTATGTTGAATTTAAATTTTTGTTCCAAGGAGACAATACGAGGTCTAAATCTTCTAGAAACAAACGCTTTCCCTCCATTACTACTTCTCAAACATGAGAAGATTCAAATAATAAGGAACAAAACCTCTACTTAAGGGGGATATCTAAATCTTACCTTTAACTGGTACAAACCATATCTTCCTTATCCAAGATAGAAAACATGGGAGAGGTATCTTCTTACCACTAAAGTATATAGTTAGATACTTACATCTAAGATTTGATAGCTACTCCATCTATGATCCAATCAATCTGCATCGAGAACTTCATTTCATTGGTGTTGACTTGAACACAATGTGTCCTTCCTCTGTGAAACCCAGATCCCTCCTTTGGCTCATGTTACACCTTTGAAGATGAAGCGAAATCATTCTTAAGAGGGTGTCGATGAACATCATTCTCAATAACCTCTGCATTGATCTTTCAAGGTAAGGATATTACCTTTCCATACTTATATAGATTAGAGGAAACCCTCCATCCATTTCCAACTGAGAAGCCCGTCTTCATAAACCCTAATTATTTGCCTTCTTCTCCTACTCCATCTTCCATCATGGTTTGTTAATTTATTATTCTTTCCTACTTGTTGTTGAATCCTAGAATTAACCTACTTAATCTACAAACCTGATAATATAATCAAGCCTAAATCTCTAATCAATCTAACAACCTTT
The DNA here is from genome assembly GCA_000966675.3 of Picea glauca. NCBI lineage: Eukaryota > Viridiplantae > Streptophyta > Pinopsida > Pinales > Pinaceae > Picea > Picea glauca. The sequence continues at coordinate 203,216 of JZKD02S2114015.1, read as the reverse complement.
TCTCCTTCCCTCTCCCCCTCCTAGACTTTCATGGTTTTTCTCAAGATTAACCAATAACACTCAAATGTTTATCCTCTAAATATACAATCTTCCACAATCTATGGTGTGGTAATTCTCAAGATTAACCCATAATGTGACAACATTTTTAGAATAACGAGATTGGGTTTTTTTGTAGTGAGGAAAGAAATATTCTATGGCTCAATTACCTTTTTCGTTAAGTTCGTTGGTCAATTTTTGAATCAAACCATTGTCTAATGCAATGAATGCATTATTTTTCAGACAAAGCATGCTTATCATCTTATCTCGATGTTCGAGATAATAAAATTCTAGAGCTCCCTTATTGGGATTGCAAGAATTATTTCCATGAGTTCATTTATATACTAAGGATACAATCCATCTATAGATACAAAATAACCATCTATATATTTTCCATTGTGGTGTTGTTCATGTAGCTAAGGCTAGGTCCACAGTAATCTCCAGAAATCCGGAGAACATAGGAGGGTCAAGTATTTCAATAATATTTGGCTCACAAAGAGCAACATGTCCCATAGATGAGACTCTACCCGGGTGGGGAGGAGAAAACTCCCCACCCCAACCAATTGAGCTACAACCACTATATATTATATTAAAGATATCATTATTTTTAATAAATAGATTTAACACTTTTTAATATTTTAATATAAATATTTAGAAAATGATATAATAATAATAATCTATTTTTTAAGGTCACAACCAAGCTACACCAAATTGGTGTATGAGACCCCCTTGTTTGTGGGACAAGGGACCCCCCTTCGCCCAACGATTTGACTGGTAAAGTCTACGGAAGTATACATACCCTACCCCCTCTGGATTTGAACTTGTAACCTCTTAAGAGGAAACACATGTTCTTAACCATTAGGCCCAACCATATATATATATATATATATATATATATACCCCAACCAATTGAGCTACAACCACTTGACTAGACAATGTTATATATATTATATTGAAGATATCATTATTTTTAATAAATAGATTTAATATTTATTAATATTCTAATATATATATTTAGAAAATGATATATATATATATATATATATATATATATATATATATATATCAAAAACAATTGATATACACACACTTCACAAAAAAATGATATATATATATATTAGATAGAATATATCATTATTTTTAATAAATAAATTTAACACTTTTTAATATTCTAATAAAAATATTTAGAAAATGATAATAATCATGATATATATATATATATATATATAATGAGTTGTCAATCAACATGGTGAACAACTTTCAACCATGGTGAAACATGGTTAAATGTAGTCAGCCATCTTTAACCATAGTCCACCCAACGATTTCATTGGTAAAGTCTACAGAGGTATACATACCCTACCCCCTTTGGATTTGAACTTGTGACCTCTTAAGAGGAAACATATGTTCTTAACCATTAGATCCACTCAGGTTGTAGGTGAATAAAGTCAATTGGTTTTAGCTAAGTAATTTGTGTTTATGTGTGTTTTCCCTCACCCATTTGTGTTTATGGGTTTATTCTTCACACAAGTTCAATTTCCTATCGAAAAAACCTCAACTTTCTACAAAATCGGATTTACCCTAAGTACCAAGGAAAAGTTCTTACATTAATATTACAATCATCAGTGGGAACGAATTTCAGAGGATAAAAGTTGCAATCTTTTGGAGAACAATTTCTTACGCTACGTGGGGATTTCGATTTAGTCATTTGTAATGGTTTGACTAGATGGGAAAAGTCTGGTAATTTCACTTGCAATACTTACAATGGAGCAAGTGTAGTAGATTATGCAATTTGCTCGCATAGTTTGTGTGGGAAAATGGAGGAAGTGCTGATTGGAGATCAAATTTGGGACTTAAAATCATATCACAAGCCAATTTATTTAAGTTTCTCTTGGACCGGAGAGAAGCAATTAGGGTCAAAAACTCAGTGTGTTCAACAAAATCCCCCAAATGGCAAAATTCTTTTGATTCCAGAGAATTGTAATACCTTCAAACAAACGTTAGAGTGGCTCCTCGAGAAGGAGGAAATCTCATTTCATGGCCTTCATAGTCACGAATTAACACATTTAATTCAAAGCGCACTTGCTGAGTGCAAAAAAGCAAAAATTAAGAAGT
>JZKD02S2114015.1:185157-201018 GCA_000966675.3 Picea glauca | reverse complement strand
AAAATTAAGAAGTCTGAAACAAATTGTTTTCTGGTTAATGCTTGGTTTGATGAGGAATGCAAAAAGGCAAGGAGAAGGTGGAAGGAATCAGACAAGGATAACATAAAGCTCAAAGTTTACAAACAGATAGTAACAAAGAAAAAGGTCGATTTCATGGTTTCGAGGAGAGAAGAACTAATATTCCTTGGGAAAAAAAACCCCAAACTATTCTGGAAGGAGCTCCAATCGAAAAAGGTGCAAACTGAAAACAACATTACAGCTTCTGAATGGTTCGACTATGCAAAACAACTTTGTGAGCATGATCCCAAGGTTGACCCTCCTCCCTTGGTCAACACAAGCACAAAACTCTTCACGGTGCAAGAGGTAGAGATGGGTATCAAGAGGTTGGGCATTGGAAAAACAAAAGACTTGGATGAACTCCAAGCAGAGTATCTAAAGTGGGGCTTAAAAATTCTTCCACCTCACATCACAAAAAATTTCAACAACATCATACAGTAGGGGTTCCCCGCAGATTGGACAACTAGTATGGTAATACCTCTTTTCAAGAGTGGTGACGTCAATAATCCCTCCAATTATAGAACCATAATGATAAACCCCTTGTTTGCAAAGTTATTTGGAAGCATGTTAGAAAAGAAAATTAGCAAGTGGGCAAAAGAAAGAGATAAACGTGCTAAAGGGAAAGCAGGTTTTAGACCCAAACATTCCACAGATGATCATTGCATAACTTTAAGGCACATCATTGAAAAAGTTTGGGATTAAAAGGAAGAAGTTTTTTTGTTGCTTTGTTGATTTTAGAAAAGCCTTTGACACGGTTCCTAGGGATAAACTTTGGGGCAGAATGGAGAAACTCGGGGTTCCCAGGCATTTGAGAGCAGCGGTGCATAGGCTATATGAAGAGGTAAAAGTCAAAAATAGAACTTCAGCAGGCATTTCTGAAAGTTTTAGAAGCGATATCGGGGTCAAGCAAGGTTGCCCATTGTCTCCTACCCTTTTTGGGTTATATATTGACAAGCTTGAAGAGTGACTAAATTCGCAAGGGGGTGACGGTATCCATTTGGGCAAGTTTGTTATAAGGCTTCTTTTGTACGCAGATGACCTTATATTGATTGCTAAATCGGTTCGTGGTTTGCAAGAGCACTAATGTTCCCTTGAGCATTTTTGTGGAAGGGTGGGGATGCAAGTCAATATTAGTAAAACGAAAGTAGTGGTTTTCTTTAACAAAAGAAAGCATAACCAGCATAAGTTCTACTTTGAAGACAACATTCTGGAAGAAGTTACAGACTACAAATACCTCGGAATTGACTTCAACAAAAATTTAAGTTGGGATGGTTGTAGAAAGAAAATAACTTTAGGGGGTTGGAAAGCATTTTATGTTTTTCAAAACAGGTGTAGAGAGGCAGAACTGTGGGACTGGAAAACCACTCTAACTCTTTTTGGGCTTCTAGTGATTCCGGTGATTCTCTACAGTTGTGAACTGTGGGCCAGCAACACAACCGAGATACAGTGGAAACAAATTGAGAAAATTCAGAAGCGTTTGATTACAAACAAATTCAAAATTGAAAGTGCAGTTCCTTATGCTATCCTGTTAAGTGAAATAGGGGTTGCTCCTATTGAAAGAATTGCTATGGTGCGAGTCATAAGGTATTTGAAAAAAATTGAGCAAATGGAAAAGGGTAGATGGCCTAAGGTTGTGTTTAGTGACAGATTGTGCAAAAGAAAGAAGACTCGAATGCGGAAAAATAACAAATGGTTTAGTAAATGGGGCATTTGCTTGAGCATGTGTCCTACAAACAGTAAGGAGATAAAAACTTTTGTTATGGATAAGTTCCACAAACATACTTGGGAGAAAGAGCTAGGGAGAAAGAAGAAGTACTACATTGAAGAGTTTAACCCCACTCATAACCATCAGCAAAAGGCGTACATAGCGGCCAATATTTCTTGGAGATCTAAAATTCTTATTGCTCAATTAAGGACTAATTCTCATCAACTCCGTTGTGAAACAGGGCGCTGGAAAAGGCCAAAAGAAAGGTGGGAGGAAAGAGTATGTATTTTGTGCTCTTCTGGAAAAGTGGAAACAAAAAAACATTGCATTTTGGAATGTGAGGCCTTAAAAGACAACAGGGAAAATTATGCAGGTATTCTGGCAACTAGTTCTTGGGATAATCTATTCAGCGAAGAGTTTGTCGAGACGCTGGGAGCGGTTATTGTAAAACTTCACAGGAAAAATGGCCGAATACAAAAGCCAGATGGAAAAACAATATGTCCCATAGGCTCTTTTTAACGTAGTGTACGTTTCAGAACAGTTTAGAAAAGACAGGATTTGTACACTAAATAACAAACAAAAACAATATGTCCCATAGGCTCTTTTTAACGTAGTGTACGTTTCAGAACAGTTTAGAAAAGACGGGATTTGTACACTAAATAACAAACTAAGATTCCGGTATTTGTACACAAAATAACTAATCGCCAGCAGATCCACTGTTCTGAAAAGAGACACGAACCGACCACAGTGGGAGTCGAACCCACGACCTTCTGATCCGAAGTCAAACGCGCTAATCCACTGCGCTATGCAGTCTGGAATGTACAGGAATTTACAATAAATTTATCAAATTTATAGATCCGTTATTTTCAATTTGAAAACACACAAATTTACAGATCCGTTATTTTGAATTTAAAGACATGGATAAAAAAACTTTGGATAAATAAGGGCCTGGCTACAATATGAATTATAAATTCATTCCCGTATGATCAATTTAGTATCACTAAGATGTCTGGAATCTTGAAGAATCCGTCAATCTTAACTTATAAGTTTCAATGGAAAAATAATAAATATATATAATATATAAAATGCTTTACTAAAGCCGTCGGTGCCTTGGTGTAGTTGGTTATCACGTCAATCTAACTCACTAAAGGTCTTCAGTTCAAATCTGGGCGGCGCCATAAATCATGAATCGTTTCTGTTACATTTTTTATTTATGTAAAATTCAAGAACAAAATTATAAATGGTTTATTTGAAATATATTTAATATGAATGGGCAGCTTCATTGGTTTTGTAATTCATAAATCGGAATTATTGTTTATGGGATAAAGGAGATTCTGTTATTTGGTTTTGTAATTCATGAAAAAAAATTATTAAGATTTTATTTTATATATATATATAATTTAAGAATAAAATTATAAATGGTTTCATTCGTTTTGTAATTCATAAACCAGAATTATTGTTTATGGGATAAAGGAGTAAACCAGGGATTCTAGCGTTCGATACAACGTTGACCATGAATTTGTTTGTCTTTGACTTTATGATTTTTTCGTGTTTTCCAAACTTGTACATAGGAGAAAATAAATGTTTTTTTTTTAATATTAAATTGATTTTATTGAAATCCCTATTGGCTAACAACATGGATGTCTTATTGCCGAGAATAGATAGATAAGCTAAGATTTTGAAACTATGACAACTTTATAGATAGATAAGCTAAGATTTTGAAACTATGACAACTTTATAGATAAATAAGCTAAGATTTTGAAACTATGACAACTTTATTGAATATATGATAAATTTTATTGAATGTAAATAACCTAAGTTTTTAGTAGATTATAACTTCATAACTTCATTACCTTCCTAAGTTTTTAATCTATTATAACTGCATAACTTCATTGAATCCGGGTCAACATTGCAAATAATCTAATCTTTTGAGACTATGATCACTTTATTTCACTTTATTGAATCTATGATAAAGTTTTCATAATGTCACATTTTTTAATCGATTATAACTTCATTGAATCTGGGTCAACATTGATTATGTTCTGACTGCTTTGTTTTAAATAAGCTCTGAACAACTTTAAATATACTCTGAACGAATTTATCAGTGATGCAATGATATCTGTCAGTGATTTAAATATAATACAATGATTTCACCACAATTGACAAATGATGTGAGGGCTTTACACAATGCACTTTAAACTATTCTTATATATGATAATGTTGCTTCGAAAATGTTGAGCTTTAATTAAATCCAATTAAAACCACTACCATCACCGCCTCCACTACCTTCATTGCAACCACTGCCCCTTCATTACAACCAGCATCTCCACAACCTAGACAACTTTGCGGCATTTCGAATTAGTTAAGTTAGAGGAACAAATCCATTTCAAATTAGTCAAGCTAGAGGAACAAAACCATACTGGACTGATTAAAATTTCTGCATTGTCAAATGTGTGAATAAATCAGTGGATCTGTACATTCTACCCTCTATTTTCCTCACTGCCTCATCTTCATCTTCCCACATCTATCCTCCCAGCCTCACTGCCTCATCTTCATCTTCCCATAACTGTCATGTTATCCGTGCACAACAATGAATAATAATCCAACTGCACAACAATGAATAATAATCCAATTGTTTTGGTGTTGAGAGGAAGATCATATTGGCATCTTACGTTCACTTGCAACTTACGTTCCATATGGAGAAGATTCTTTCAACGTTGTTGGATCAGCTCCCCCTGCACCTAGAAACATATCCTGAACAAGGTATTCATTAGGACATATTATTGTGTTAATATTCTCAACTTCAAATAGTTCTTCAAACAAATTCTTTCCTTCCTTCATCAACGTTGCATCACTACGACTCCTCAACTCAATTCAGGATAATTATTGTTAGAGGCTTCTGTAACTGCAACTCTACTTAGGTATTATTTGAAATGTTGATGTGTCTCAGGACATTTTGCCGGAATATCCCTCGAATAAACAGAACCAAAAGAAGTATTCAGATCATATTTTCTGGGGGTTGCCGCCAATTGTTTACTGCTTCTTCGACAACTTCAAAAAGTGGTGGGCATGACCGCATCAATTCACAAGGACCATCCTCGTACAAAAATCGGTGGAACAACATGCCTGGTATGCTCCACATATTTTTTTTTCTTCTTCGACTTTCGTTTTGGGCATTATTTGCATCCAATTCAAACGATAACAAAGAGTTCATTACACTCGAAATCTTCCCAAACCAAAACAGATTTGGATATTATATTTGACGCCATTACAACCATTTTCTTAAATACCCAATGAATAAAGTTGTGCATAACCGACTTTAATATCGATCATCAATTATTCATTGGACTGGCCTTTCATGTACCATTTCCTCTATTGAGTTGTAGAAAACAAATTATGTTGGTATTTCCATTATACAGATCAAGTGAAGCAACAAATATTGACTACATCATTAAGAGACTAGAGATATTCATCAAGGCTCCATGCCAACATCAAGTACATGCCACAAATATTGAGCATAAATTTCAATCTGAGCATCCTGTGCACAATGGCTTCAGATATAATTTATATTTGACCTGTAGAGATATAATTTCTAATCTCTACAGGAAGAGGAAGAATTCCTTTTTGACCCGATTCCTACAATTAACTGTTAGAATGATTGTATCCCCCAACTATGACATTGTAATTTTGAAATTAACCAAGGACACTGCAATGCCAAAAACAAGCCCTTTTTATAAGCTTCATTGTACTTGGTTTTTGCAGTGACTAAGATCTAAAAACAAATAAAATCACCTAAGATCGATAATAGCCATGAAATTATAGAGCCATAATCTAAGCTTGATAGTCCTAGAAAAGTTGTAAAGGTATAAAAAATATTGTTCTCAAACTTTGTTTACATCAACCTTAAGGGCATTGGCCAACTCCCACCCGCACAAAGCAATTCAAGGACTCCTTTATATCTGAGGCCAAATTCACTTGACATTAAAATTGCTAGCTTCGGTCAGAATTCATATTCTTCTCACAACATTGAGCATGCATTCAATAGGGTATTAAAAAAATTCCCATCAAGCCAATATCAAAAAAAAATTCCCAACAAGCCAATATCATCAATAGTTATGTAAATGATAACATGCATATAATTTATTTGAGAGTCAAGGAGTGAGCAGTTCAAACACTGCAACCCTCTATTCACAATATAAATTTACTGACAGATATAATTCCTCTGAATTGTTGTGTATGCAAGTGGAGGGAAGAATCGAGGGTGATGACGTACCTGATTGTGTTGCGGAATAAAAAAGACTTAAAGCTCCAACCTGGTTGTGCTGTGGAATAACAAAAACTTAAAGCTCCAACCGTTCTGAACTGAAACCTCATGCTCTGTATTGTTTCTTTTCTCTCCCATAACCCCATTTCTAAGAGCTCTCTACATTGCATGTCTTAGATCTATCTACATCAGAAGGAACTCATAAATAAAACTCTCCAACTCCTGATAAATTCGTAGGTTGCAATGTTTAATTTTCATGTTATCTATGCTTTTGGAACTGAGTGACATGTTGGTTGCATCATAATGGAAAACCTCTGGAATGTATGGATGCCATCATATTTGTAACAAAAGTGCCTAGCAACTAGTTGGGTATGTGCAGGGTAAAATGCAAGTGTCGTTACCATGTACAAGTGTGAACACTTGGAACAGTTACTATAAATTCATGCTCTCTACAAGTGTCACGCCTTCACAACCTTCCACTAAGTATTGAGCTGATGTCCCTGTATGTGTTGTACACTCATGATATCAATCATCCAATGGTTAAATGAAGAATATTTTAGAAAACCACAATAAGAATTCTTCATTCCATGAGATACAACTAAATTATAATAATATTTTTTTTATAATTGATGTTTGTAAAATTAATTTTACCTGTTTATATGGGTTATGATTTCGAAATAACTTTTCTAAAGATTTTGCATTTCATATATATGCACACATACATATACATTTTTATGGGAAGTAAAAATATAATTGATACAATTTTGAAAAAAGTATAACAATTCTTTTTATTTAATTCTATGTTTTCACAGTAACATAATTTATTTTATGTGTATCACTTTGAAAGATGGAAAGAATTAAATATTGAAGATAGTTTGTTCCTATGGTTTAAATTGGATAGAAAACCACATAACATTATAACATTTAATTAAGACGGATATCATATTGAAGAATGTTTTTTTTTTTTTTTTTTCTCTTTTTCAGAATATTTGTTATACCAATTTAACTAACACCTAACCTAGCATATCCTATTCTTTCTCTACAACCTGTGAATTGTGTTTACAAAAGCAGTAGATTTGATCATAATGTGTTTAATAGGTGAAGCAATGCCTAAAAGAAAGTTATGATGGGGATCTGAGTAAGTATATAATATCCCTTTAGATCAATATATTCCATTCAATTTACCAAATGCAATCAACCATCGATATCCCATCAACTATTCCCATTTAATTTATGATTCATACTATACTTTAGCCATGGAATTTCTTATTTAATTTATGATTCATACTATACTTTTATAGCTATGGAATAGTGAAGAATTTCATTCATCATAGTATTATAACATCATATCAATAAATGTATGTTAAATATGGTATTATTTTCTCTTTATTCATTTACATGAAAATGTAAATACAAATAATTAATTTGTTATTAACACATATGTTGAATTCTATCAGGGGAAATATTTGGTCGACGTCCCTCCACACCTAAGTGGGCTTGGGTGCACATGTTCCATGTTCAACAAAATATGCATTTTATTAAGGAAGAATGTTAAGGATGTTTTACATGCATGCTAGCCTCCATTATCTTAACAAACTATTAACATTATAATATTGATCGACCATATATATCAGAGGTCCCTCATGAATGGGAAAGAATCACCAGTGGTTTTTTTGGGAGAAGAAACATGTCGAAGATATTTCACGAATATTATGACACAATAGAAAAGTATATCTAATTTTATAGGTTACTAATGTTGTACTGATATAGTAGATAGATCATTATTTGTCCTAGTTTTCATTTTGGCCATAAATCTCAAGCTTAGCTCTGATCTTTGAGGGTCGACACCAAAGGGAGACGGGAAGACTTTAGGGGTTATCCCAACATAAAATTTACAATGCCTTTTTGTAATGAAGTGTTCACCTAAAGAAGTGTTAGCTCTGATGATTTTGCCTTTGCAGGATCAACTTAACTCGTCCTTAAGAGACATGATATGACTGCATAATCTTTCCTTTTGGTCGAGCATGAATCATCTCTTGTCCTTAATAGAGAGCATGGATACTATATCAAATATCTACCCCTGCGGACCCGAATCACCGGAAAAATAAATGCCTGCTGGTAGATCAATCGTTCCACGTTCTAGTTCTAGCTAGGAATGGACCAAATAGGCAAGTCTTATCACTTAATTTAAAGCAAGAAGAAAAGACGTGTCAATATACAAAATCAAATAGGAATTATATATTCTTACATATAATATAATCGGCAGGGACATCGCCATGCAGTGGCACTTGTTTGATTTTGTAATTCGGTTTTGTAATTCATGAATAAGAATTATTGAGGGAGATTTTATTATCTAGTTTTTTATTTGATGGAATATATATTTAGGGAAACTTTCTAGGTATTTCTTTTCATGAGTCATTTCAATAATATCTTTAGAGCAGACATAGTTAGCCAGGAACTTGGGGTAGACCCAATAATATCTCATAGAGATAATCAACCCCAAGACTTAACTCTATGACCTTCTCGTGTTTATATATATATAAATTAAATTTATAATTATAAGAATAAAATTATAAACAATTTATTTAAAATGTTTGAAAACCAATTTTGTATAAATTTAATAAAGAATAATTTTATATAAAATGTATTTATAAGTTCTTTTAGAATTTTAAGCTATTTTATAAGCTTTCAAAAAATTTTAAACTAATAAGGAACAACTTAGTCTAAATGTTCTATCTTTTGGAAGTTTTCCTACGACTTTTTCCGTTTTATTTTGCCTGAAATCCAATGAGGAATGGTTGGATCTGCATATTTGAATGGCTAAGTTTGTATAATCCAAGTGCCTCAAGGGTTTTTCAGCACGCTAAATCCATTTATTCATTCAGAAATGCAATTTAAACAACAAAAAATAGCAATTTTGTCCAAATTTACATCGTCGGATTCTGACCAAAAAACCCAAAAGGTAGAACGTTTAGCCAACACCTTATTATTTTCCTTGAAGGTGTGAGGAAAGCGATCATACATTGGTAAAGGAACATGCATAGAAGATTGTATGCCAAATGGAAGAGATGTTAATGTGGGTAATATTGAATTTTTCTAATTTTCATAGAGGTTGTTGTAAGTAAATATTGTACTAGATGATTTATTACAATTGAGGGCCCCGATATATATACTTAGGCGAAGTGCCTTTTCATTTAATGGACATGTATTTTCCATTATTTTCTTTTCATTAATTGATTTATTATTAATTTTTAATTATTGATTATTTATATATTTATACATTATATTATAAATATCTTATTTATATATTATATTTATGTTGATGATTGTTTCCTCACATGCATGTCTAATTAATATAGATCGCTCCATCCTAGAGTAGACAATGTGAGGGCACCTCGAGTCTATCCACTCCTCGTTAGGAGAAGGACTACGCCCAAACCATTCACCACTAGAAAAGATTCATGAGTAAATGACTCATTTCTCTTGGTCAAATCAACATGATTAGTTTGAGAGAATATTTGCCCGATGTTGCTAACTAGAGAAACATCAACATCCTGGGCCATTCACCACTAGTCAAATCAACATGCCCCCCTGAGTGAATGTATTATCCTCCCTTGGTCAAATCAACATGACCAATCTGGGAGAATGTCTACCCAATGTAGAAACACCAACACTCCCTCTCAGCGAGGGAGACAGTCTGCATCATGCCAAGCTTCTCTTTGAAGTATACAAACTTCTCCCTAGAAAGAGACTTGGTGAGAATGTCCACAATCTGATCATTTGTGGAAATGTATTGGAGATTTAATGTTCCCTTCTGCACCATGTCTCGAATGAAGGGATATTTGATCTCAATGTGCTTTGACCTATCATGAAATACTGGATTGTCTGAAAGCTTGACACACCTTTGATTATCACAATGTATTAAGGTCGTCTCTAGCTCCTGATAAAATAATCGTGCAGGAATATTCTGAAGCCATAATGCTTCACGACTTTCAACACTGGTTGCAATATACTCCACTTATGTTGTATAGAGTGCTACAGAAGTATGCTTCCTATTAAAATAGGATATCATCGTTGATCCTAAGATGAAGCAACACCTTGAGGTGCTCTTTATTTCTACTGCACTCTTTGCCCATTCATAATATGTATATCTATGAAACCTCACTTCACCTCCTGAGACATATCTCAGACCATATCCAACTGTACCACACAGGTACCTCAACACATGCTTTGTTGCAACCCAATGGAAGTGCCTCGGTTCAACCATGAACTAGCTCAGGGTGTTCTTTACAAAGCAAATATATTTTCTGGTGTTAACCAAGTACATCAAGGATTCAATTAGTTTTTTGTACATAGTGGGATCCACCAAATCTGAATCTGAAGCAGAATCACTCAGCTTATTTAGATTTGCCATCATAGGTGTAGCCATGGACTTGCAGACCATCATACTGAATCTGGTCAAGATCTCAATGTCAGAAAATTGGCTTAGGTTGATGGACAGTTGGTATGGATTGTTGGTTGTCATTGATGTCAACCATTGGAGAGTGATATTCTATATTGACGTCAACCTTTAGTGATTAATGTCAACCCTTGGAGAAAGTTTGGTAGCGAATTCCAGTAGCACAAAGGTTTGGGTAATGGACCCAAGTTTGTTTGATGTATAATGGTATGACTTTTAATATATTTGAAGGTAATACTATTCTATATGGGTAGTACATGTCATTCCATTTCCGATGGTATGTGGAACGTCACATAACTGCTCACAGTTAGAGAGTTATGACCATGTGAAGTTGGAGAACCCAGGTTTGGGTAATGGACCCAAGTTTGTTTGATGGATAATGGTCTGAATTTTGATATATTTGTAGGTAAGAATATTCTAGATGGATATTACATGTCATGCCATTTCCAATGGTATGTGGAACGTCACATAAATCCTCACGTTTAGATAGTTATGGCCATGTGAAGTTGGAGAACCCTCATGAGTCATATAGAAGCCCCAAAATGTCAAAGTAGTCAAAGTGGTTTAAGAGATTTTAGAAGGTAAATAATAAAGTGAAGTGATGAGTGTACTATAAGTCAAATTGAATACGAAATAAATTATTTAAATAATAAAGTTAATGGAGAAATTACTAAGTGGACAAGTGGCTATAAGTGGGTTAACCCTAAAATAAGGAAAGTGGGTTAAGATGGTTAAAAGGTAACCCCTTGAGGAAGCTACATGAAAGTATAAATCAGAGGCAAGACTCTCTCATTTTAATCACACTCGAGCATATTGAATATCTACAGGTGACTGAGGTAGCTAAAGGATATCTAAGCCGAATTTCAGAGAGAAGGTGAAGTAAAGAAAGCTTAAATTCAAGGGAGAATAAATTATTTTGATGATGTTTTCTAAGGTATATTATTTACAGGTCATCTCACCATTTTTGAAATACCTTTTTTTTTCTAGAATGATTCAGACCGTGAAATAGGGAGTTCATTGAGGAAACATATCCAAGTAGATGTGGTACAAATTTCATCTTGTGGGTCGTTGTATTTTTGGAGTTACACTCTATGGAAAATAGGGTTTGTGGTTAGTCCTGAAACTAGTCTAAAACATGTGTTTCGGGTAAAAACATCATAACTTCTTCATAGAAGATACAAATTTAGTAAGACCAAATATTTTGGTTAGAGTACAATATTTAGTATTCTGTGTACAATTTTCAAATCCATACAACAAATATTCCTTGCGGGGCACACTCTACAAGTTCTCTCTCTAGAATAAGACAAGATTCAACAAGGTATGTCATTTTTTCTATAACTCCTTTTCTGAGAGGTTCCAAGTAGTGACACCTGGAAGAATTGCATAAAGCACATTGAAGAACATTATGTATTATTTTCAGATCTTTATTCATTACAGATACATAGTTATGACTATGTCAAGTTAGGTTTGTTGACTAATCCAAAACTAGTTATGTGAGACTAAAGTAAAGTTTGATGAAAATGCTAGTCTCTTGTTGTTAAAGTTAAGGAAGGTTTGCAAGTATGTGATCATATACACCAGGTCTATTACAGAGTTACAAATCAGATTTGGATGATGAAATTGATGAGGACTTTTGGTTGAGGTACATGTTGGGTACATGGTTGAGACAAGTAGTTGATGAGTTGACACATACATGAGGTGTATAGTTGATGATGTTGGTACATATTGATTAGTCATAATTGATGAGTAGTTGATACATGATTGGTACAACTTGGTACATGGTTGGATGCACTTGTTAGTATTATTGTTGACACATGGTTTATAGATGATGTAGCATACTTGTATTGGTATATTATTAGAAGCACATATTGATCTTGGTGATGATTATGAGTTGTGTTATGCTTGGTTGATGCACATATTTGAGAGTTTTCTTGGTGAGTAGATCTGATTTGGTTGATAAGATTGATGGTAGAGGTTGATTACAGGTTGTTTGGTACAGGTTGGTGTATGGTTTATGCACTTGTTTATGGTACATGTTGATTACAGGTTGTTTGGTACAGGTTGGTGTATGGTTTATGCACTTGTTTATGGTACAGATTGATTACAGGTTGAGGTACAAGTTGATGCATGGTTCAAGTTATTGGTACAGGTTGTTTGGTGTAGGTTGATTGGTACAGGTTTACAACAGTATATCTCATGGTGATAGTGTGACAGTGGTTCCATCATTCTACTTATATGTCAGAGCAGTTGGATGGGGCAAGGAAAAGTGGTTGTAGCCACCTTCCGATTGTAGCCGAAGAACATAGGGGTTTGTAGCCTCCTTCTGGTTGTAGCCAGAGAATTGAGGAGTTGGATCTTTCGTCAGGTTGTATCTTGAGAAACTAGGGGGTTGTACCCTCCTTCTGGTTGTAGCCAGAGAATTGGGGAGTTGGAGCTTCCCTCAGGTTGTAGCCTGAGAAACTAGGGAGTTGGAGCCTCCTTCCAATTGCAGCTGGAAAAAAAAGGAAGTTGGTACTTCCAATGAATGTAATTCTTAAATACATATAAGAAAAAGGATTATGTTGTTTTGTCCCACTTTGGGTTTCCACGTAAAACATTGGTGTATTGTTTATGTGTATGATTGCTCATTTGTTCATCGTTTATTTACTCTGCAACTATTGGATGATAATGTTACATTGATATAACATTTTCATTTTATGGTGAAAAGGGATTAAATTGATCTATTATTGATTCACCCCTCCTCTCAGTAATCCAACAATTGGTATAATAGTTGGTTCCTTCACGAAATGGTTTAACCACTGGAAGGAGATCATGGATTATTCTGAGAATGGAGTACCAATGTTTAATGGTCAGAATGATTTTAAGTATGAGATGTGGAGAAAAAGGACGAAAGTATTTTTATAGGCACAGGGAAATTATATTTGGCTATCAGTTGTTACAGGATATGATAGTTCAAAAAGGGCAAAGACTGCAGCCAAGAAGGAATTGAAGAAGAATAACAAAATAACAATGGATCTCATCTGGGAAGGATTACCTAATCTGGTAAGAGAAAAGGTTGTTAAATGTTCATTAGCGAGAGAACTTTGGGATAAGTTACATGAAATATATTCTTCACCCATCGAAGATTCAAAAAATGAAAATAAGATGCAGATACCGATCAAGAAGAATTGTGTTCACCATGTCAAACAGATTCAGAAGATGAAGAGTACATAATCACCAGAGGTATTTTGTTTTTCTTTAATTGTGAAAAACGTGGACATCTTGAAATAGAATGCCATGAAGGAAATGAGACAAAAAAACTAATTGAAAAGGAAGACAATTATGAAGCAGAATTGATTAGTGCTTTAGATGAACTAAGATAAGAAAACAAGTCACTCAAGAAAGAATTGATGAAACAAAAGGAAAGTGTTCACATTTTTTAAGAAGCCCAATAGTTCATCGAGAACTTAAGAACTCAACTAAAAGAAGACAGAAAGATCGAATAAAATCTTGAATATCAAAAGCAGTATTTGGAAGCCAACATAGAAGCAAATAAGGAAGAAACAGAAATGAGAGATAATATATTGACAGATCATCTTAAGGAAATAACTAATGATCTAAACCAGCTTGAGGCAGAGTTTGGTCAAGAAAAGAAAGGACTTGAAGAAGAAATAATCACATTAAAAATTCAGCTTGAAGAAGCAAAAAGAACAAAAGAAGTCATGAAGTATCAGATAATGAAGAAAGAAGAAGAGGTTGAGAAGCTTGAAGAAGAAGTTGTCACATTGAGAAGTAAAATCGTCAAGCTCAACAAGAACGTTGAAGAGACAGAAACATCCACATCAGTTATAGAGAATGAAGAGAAGCACTCAAGGTTGCTAGAAAATAAGAATGAAGAAAATAGCAAGAGTTATGCATAAGTACTCAAAGGAAGGAATCATGGTCAACCAGAATCTAAGAAAACTATTGAAGATACATCTTCAAGAAAACCATTCATGTTCAAGCCACAAAGAAGATTCAATCATGATCATGATCATTCAAGGAAGAAATTCAGAAGGACTACACGATGAAGAAAATAATTCACTCCCAGGTATGCAAATTTATTTTATAGTCATTGTTTTTATTGTACTAATTTTGTACATAAGGTTGCAAATTGCAGGGATTATAAAAGAAATGTTCAAGCAAGAAGTGCATATGTGGCCCCGCGTAACATTGAATGTTACAAATGTCATAAATATGGACACATAGCTAGTGATTGTAGAAGCATGATCAATACTTCCATGAAAGAGAAAATTGATATCAGATATAAGAAAGAATGGATAAGAAAACACGAAGAACATGTGAACAAAGACCAGGTCTCAAAGATCGCAAGATTGACAATAAAATGAGATGAAGAAAATTCTACAGAGAAAAAGAAAGATGCCAGATACATAAAGGTTTAGAAAATCACTGAAAGAAAAGAAGGACATGTAAATAAGGAACATGTTCAAGATATTTTTACTTTTAGGCATTGTAGTGAAAGATGAATCCACAGACAGAAAGACAGAAGTCAGAGCTCAAAGAGATGATGAATCTACCAATGAAGATGGTGATGAATACACATTAGAGCAGGAATTGTTCAGAGCCATCCGACATAGAGACTCCCAGATAATATGAATATTAGACAAGGGGAGTCTATGCGATATCTGTGATAGACAAAAGAACCATCCTTTGAGCAACTTGTAGAGTTTGAGAACACAGATCCAGAGCATACAGTTAGCATAAGTACAATTTGATGGATTAATCAAGACTTCATGATAGTATAGTGATAAATGGGTCAACATTATGGACAATTGTTCAAGTAGAGTCTTGGACAGTATGGACGAGAGCATGGATTCATAGATTGGTTCAAAGAGTGGTTCAGAGACAAAGGAACATTATCATAATGGATGATAAATACATAGGAAATGGATCGAACAATGCTAATGGATTCCAAATTGACAGATATTTTTTGGACACATGCAGTGCATACAACAGTTCACATTCAAAATAGAGTAATGCTCAGAAACAAGAATGAAAAAAATCCCTACGAACTATGGAAAGGAAGCACATACAACAACCTATACATCAAGGTAACTCAAAGTAGTATTTTATTAATTGAAATTTATGTTGATGATATTGTTTTTCGAAGTACTAATTATAGGTTAAGCCATAAATTTGCAAAGGATATGCATAATGAATTTGAAATGTCATTACTTGGAGAACTATCATTCTTTCTGGGTCTTCAGATATGTCAAAGAAACTGTTGATACTGAGAGGGGGGTGAATCAGTATCAAGTACAATTTAAAACCTTTTTCAACTTATACTTAAATCATTCAACTATATCCAATGAGCAATGAACAATAGTATAAGAGTTA
>JZKD02S2114015.1:171515-183683 GCA_000966675.3 Picea glauca | reverse complement strand
TCTCCCCCTTTGTCATTGATGGAAACACTCATGCTCCCCCTATCATCATGATCCCAATTTCTCTCCCCCTTTGACATCAATGGCAAAGGGTATGTCTTCTCCCCCTGAGTTTAATTGAAAAAGGTAACCTTCTTCTTTGGGGCTTCTCCCCATAAACATGTGGCACTCAATAATACTTCATCCTTATTTTTGGTCTTTGTGTTGTTGGGAAAAAAGTCCCTACGGACTAGCAAATAGAGTTCAGACTTTGCATGCAGATATGACCGAATAGAAATTACTTTCTACCTTCATCCCTAGATTTAAATCCCCTTTTCTTAGTAAATGCATGGAAATATCAACCTACCTCGTTCTTGACGTTTGATGTCGATCCTCCATTTTGCTCGATTACTTGTTCGCAATACTCCTTCCCAAGCTGATCTGCATCCAAGACAAGAAACAACTATGCATGCATACTACTTATATACTAACGGGTTAGAAATCCAAACATATACTAATCAAACTATAAACAGTTCATGAATTGGGATGGGAAAATCATTTTCTTTATTACTTAGAATGAGTCAACTTACAAAAGTTGAGACCGGCCACCGCTCCTTGAACCTGATCCTGGGCTCCTCTTCTTATGTCCTTCAACTGCTTTGCTTTAAATCTCCTTTGGCACAAGGAAAGGCTAAAGGGTTGGGACAATGGGAATATGTAAATGGGCAGAGTTCCTTTGCTATATTTTTCCTCTTCCAAATGGGACCCCTAACCCTTCTTTTATAGGCTAGAAGGAGCTAGGTATTCAGACGAATCCTCGCCCATGCATGGACGAGAGTTTCAGTTAACTCACCCATAGCTTTTTGTTCCGTAGGTAACTTTCCTTTTTTCATGCTTTTGTCAGTCCATGCGGGTTGTTTTGGGTCAGCCAGCGTGTACACGCGTGCAGTAATGGATTAGGGCGCGTGGGCCTTTATTCAAGAGGATTTTCAAATAGTTGTTCAGCAGTGTTTTGGCAAAGAAGGGATATGAGTTGGCCTGATGCCAGGTAAGCATGTGTGGTGCAATTTAGGGTTATAAAAGATGCCCCCTAATATGTGAGGGCAGAAGGGCATCTGATGGCCGAAATACATTACCAATATTTACTGATGTGCCAAACGATTGAACCCAAGGATCAGGAATCGGGAGGTGCCATCTGCAAAATAACAAATGTCTCACCGAGGCCGGCATACCCATGCTCGGGATAAAATAGAACCATGGCTACAAATCAAATACACTATAGATCCATGTCAAATAACTATAAAGAGTAGCCGCGAACAATACACAGGGGAGCTACATCTCGAAATCAGAAAGATATACATATAGAGTATCCATCTTCCAGAAGCAGATTCGGCCTGATGGATGGAGATGAGATCTTCAGAGCTCGAGCAACAACTTCAAAATCTTCAAAACTCGGGTAGGAGTGTAATATGAGTGTACGACTGCACTACCCAGAGGTTTTCGATGGCTCGTCGGTCATGGACTTGATAATCTTGATGATCAGACTGAAGGCTTTAGTGATTTCAAACAAGGACTTGATTGGATGTTTCGGGATGGCTGGGCATGAGGACAAGAGACATATTGCAGAGGGGCCGACTCAAGCTTGGCAATAAACTTCCCTTGGATAATAGCATGACAAATGATGAGACTCATGCAGCATGTATGTTAATCATAAGTCTACGAAGCAGGAGGCAACGCAAACTCTCCATATGTTTGGAAGGATAACCAAACGGTGGAGGACACAACTCTATATAGCGAGAAAAAGCTTCCTAAGGTCGTACTGCATCCCATAGTCTGATGAAAAAATGAACAGATGTGCTTTATCCAAGGGCGACTCATTATGCTGCCAATAAAGAAAATATCGTTCCCTTCCTCTTTTTGGGGTATATTTGATTTTTTTGTTCTTTTCAATAATTGTGGAAAAATAATAAAGGAATATTACGTTACAAGGGAGGAACGAGTGTTGCAAACATACAAGCTTAAGGCACAAGGACAAGACTGATGTTCTAGTAGAAAGACACTCAGGAAAAATCCTCCGAAGGCCAAAGGTGTTAAGACGCAGAAGAAAATTGTTACAAGGCTGGCATATAAGGTATGCAAACGCGGTTAACAAAACACACAATGGTAACGTACTTCGATGTAAGTTTAACGAACCCAAAGAAGGTAAGCTCGGTGGTTTTTCATATTTAGAGAGTCTGAAAAAACATAAAAGGAGACTCCATTGGGGTACATTTTTCGAAGATAGTCTAGTTGGTTCAAAAAAGGGGTAAACTAGCACTGATTAGACGTCGATTCAAAACCATTTTCACGAGTGTGACAAGGACAAGATCACTCGGCTATTTTTTCATTTTTAAGGAGTCTGAAAAAAGCTTAACTATGCACTCCGTCAGGAATGTTCTTCTGGACCAATTTTAATGAGCATGAAAGAATAAGGTCACTCGACAATCTTTTCAATTTTAGGGAGTCTGAAAAGAGCTTAACTATGGACTCTGTGGGGGTTCCTTCTTCGTAAGTTTAGTCCCTCAAGCCTAAAAAAGGGATAAAATTATACCTGAGAGTACTCTTCTATAGAGCTGAAGTTCCATAGAGTATACCTTTGTTCGTACAGTTGACCGTCCGGACCAAAAAAGGGGTAAACTACCGCCGAACATACGTGACTTCAAATTTCAGTTTAACGAGCGTGAAAGGCCACAAGATTGCTCGGAAATCTTTTCATGTTTAGAGGGTCTGAAAAGGGCTTAAAAGGAGACCCGTTATTTTTTGGGAGTCCTGAGGGTGAGATCAAGAGAAAAGAAGAATCAGGCAAATGAAGCTCAAACTCATATTCCGAAAAGACTATAAGGACTCCCGAGCCTACAATGTGTTAGAGACGGCATGGACACCATAATGCAACCAGGACCTACCTAGGGCATCCATGTTCTGGTAAGCTCTACTGCCAAGTTGCAACACTTATAAAGCATATATGACAGTTCCGTGTTACAACCTAATGGGATTGATCCTATGGCAGAGGAAAAAGACAACGAGACACAAAAGTTAGGGTAGTAACCTAACCTATATGCTCAAGTTGATTCTTGGAAAAAATTTCATGGACCGTCAAAATTTTGTTAGAACTAAAAAAAAGTGTCCCAATACCCAATCAAATCCCTCCCATATAACTCCTGAATCACTCTAAATGGTTTTTGGTATAAAGAAACTGGTAAGGGAGGCCAAAAAAGTGACAAAAAGAGGCCAAAAAGTCTATAAATAGAAGCTGGCAGCTCATTACCACCATTGCTGATTTGGAAATTGACTCTGGAGCCAAAAGACCCCCTTTGCTAAAAACGGTGATTCCAGGAGCTACAGTGGTTGAAACAAACTTCCGCTTGGACCAAGTAAGTACAAACTCCCCTATCTAGCTATTCAATTCTTCAATTTTTCTTTTAAGTTTGTTTTTTGGGTGGGCGTCGATCTTTAAAAGGTTAGTCCTAGGTCCACACGGGTTGTCTCTGGACAGACCGCATGTACACTCAGGAAGAGTAAAGCCTACCCGCGTGTACACGCGACTGTCACTTAGACAGTGCACGTGGACCCCCCTTTTTATAGAAAAAATAACCAAATAGCCTTTACTAAACCTCCTAAACTTTGTTGTGTTGGCAGGATGTATGTCCATTGGAGGGAAAGGGAGCATGAAGCAATTAGTGAGTTGGTGGCGGGAGATCCGAATGTCGTGGCCGCATTGATGCAATGTGGTTTACTTAAGTTCTTCCTGTGTCCATTTATGCGAGCACAACCTAGGCTACCGAATGCCTTGGTTAACTATTGACACCCTGATGCAAAGGCCTTTATGCTAGAGGGGCAATCACTGGTGCCCACCACCGAGGATATCTATTTTTTGACTGGCCTCTCGAGGAGTGGGGAACCAGTCAATTTCAGGACGTTTTCAGTAGGGCCGCTTAATATATCGGAACTGATAGCCCTGCATTGTGAGGCTGGGACAAACCGTTTGAGCTCCCAGGTGCCCATCAGTAAGATCACTGACCTATCGCTGTAGGTGATATTATTGCTGATTAGGCAGATTACTAGTTCAACAGCCTTGCATCAGGCGTCTCGCACACAGATGAACTGTGCTATCCAGTGCTTGAATGCACAGATTTTTGACTGGAGTACCACACTACTTGAGTGTATGAAGAGGCAATTGACAGATTGCCGACAACGGACACAGAGGAACTTCGGGTTCGGGACGATTTTGTGTTCATTCTTCTTTGAGAGAGTTCCAAGCTTTAGTCCTCGGGAAGTGGTATGAGGACATCAGGCCTCTTTTCCTGCTATATGTAGATGGGTAGTATTACTGCCGTGACAGGGTGGTGGAAGGACCAATGAGTCCTTTGATGACGACTTTTTTGCGTGGCTGTCACGACAGATCCCTGTGATCGAGGATTATCCATATGCAGGGATAGACTTTTCTAGAGATCCAGAGATACCCGTGCCTCCTGGTGAGGAGCGAGGGGAGATGGGTAAGTCTCGACCTTTGCAGTTTTTTTTTTTTATATGTAATTTTTATGTCGTTTTTGTTATATATATCATTTTTTTATATGCCAGATTATTTGACGGGTATACGTTTATTGCATGCAGATGTGGGACCCGTGCGACCTACTGATTATGCACGGAGCAGGCGTCGTCCTTGGCCAGAAGTCGCAGCTGCCGCCATTGGAGGACCAACAGTAGTGGGGAACCTCCCAGCCGGGGAGGCTGAGAGGGTCCTTAGACGAGTTGAGCGAAACTTCACTGCACTCACTCGCACAGTTTTGATGGCAGAGATAGAGGACCTGCTACCATCCATGCAGCCTCATGTAGTGGGGGCACCTCGGACGTGGGTGTGATTGTTTAGGCGTTTATCCCATGCCGTGGACTATGATAACAGGGCCCATAGGCCCTGAACCTATTTAGACTTTTTACGTTCCACAAGCACTACTTGTATATATTTTTTGAGGGCATAAGCCCTGTGACTCGTTATTAGTCCCATTTTTGAGGCGCTTGCGTCCATCTATGTACTCTGGTTATTTTATGATGCTATATATGGTTTTTTGATCTTTTGTGTCTTATGGATCACGTGTGAAAAAATGTATTTACATGCTTATGTCAATGTTCTTTCATATGTGTGCAAGATGTCAATCTAAAATTTGATTAGCTAGAGTATCTGTAATTTGGTTTAATCTCCTAGGAACATGAAAATATGTAATATAATCAAAGTTTCGTTCTAAGAGACGTACCCTAAGGAATCGTCGGTGTAAGGTTGGATCATGAACCCGATATACTCTGTTTAGCTATGACACAACCAGTTGAGCGTCGAGATAGACCCGGAGATGAGAGATACCCAATGACAAGGCGTCACGAAGCAACTCAATAATTGCACTATACTCGATGACATTATTTGTGGTGTCACCTAAGCATATACCTCCGGAAGATAACAACTGGCCCCGAGGTGTAAAGATTACCCAAGTTGCGGAGGCAAGCCTCCGAGTGTGCCAACTAGCACCATCTGCATACCCAATGAACACCTTGGAATCACTTGACATCTGCCAAATTGACGAAAGATAACATCAATGAAACGTCCATAACACTTAAAAGAAACTAAAAAGTAATAGTACAAAGACTATACATATGTTACAAAAAGTTACCCACAGTGACCTGCCTATGAGTAATACTTCTTGAGGTAGAGCCCATTTCTAGGCTCNGCCAAAGCATTCCCTTCAAAATCAACCAAACGATAAGCGCCCTTTTTTAATACCTCTTTTATGATGAAGGGTCTGAACCACATGGGTTTGAATTTTCCTGCCCCCAGGGGGTCCTTATCTTGGTCATAGACCAGGACAAGGTCTCCTTCAGAGAAAATCCGAGGATGAACGAACCTATCATACTGACACTTGACCTTATGTTTGTGAGCCTTGTTGGCTAGGGCCGCATCACAACGCTGCTCATTGAGCTTCTCAAGGTGTACTAACCGTTCTTCAAGTGGAGAAATGTCTGGAAATAATTGTACTGCCAATTTTAGAGATGGGATCTGACATTCGATGGGAAAGACTGCCTCCAGTCCATAAACGAGTTGAAAAGGTGAGAAATCGGTTGCAGTCTTAACAGATGTTCGGTAAGCCCATAGTGCCGAGTATAACATCAAATGCCAATTTGACTTGGCTGAGTTGATAGTTCGCTGTAGAATAGTCTTAAGAGTTTTGTTTACAGCTTCCACTTTCCCATTGGCTTGGGGGTAGTAGGGTGATGAATGCTCTTGCCATAACCCAAGCTTTGATGTTAATTCGGTCATCATTTGGTTATGAAAGTGACTGCCACGGTCAGTAACAATCTCTCTCAGGACGCTGAACCTTGCTATGATCTGGTTGAATAAAAAGAGAGTTGCAGTCTCTCCATCATCTTTAAATCTTGGCATAGCTTCGACCCACTTAGTGAAGTAGTCTACAGCTACGATGATATAGTAGTGCCCCCTTGCTGACGGGGGGTTGCAAGTAGTGTAATCAATCCCCCACTTGGTGAAGGGACCAACTGTGATGACAAGAAACATAGGAGCGGGATGTTCCCTCATCTTCCGAGAGAAGACTTGGCATGGATGGCACTTCTTGACCAATTCTATACAATCTTTGATAAGTGTCGGCCATAAGTAACCTGCTCGTAGAATCTTTTGGGCTTTTGCCAACCCAGACAAATAACCACCACAAGCTCCGGTATGGAAATCGTTGAGCACGATGACTACCTCATCATGTGTGAGACATCGACATAAGATGCAATATACACCTCTCTGATACAATGTATCATCGAGAATGAGATAATTCTTAACCTGATGGCGTATACACCGATGCTCATCACGAGAAGCAGAAGTGGGGCACTTCAAAGTCTGGAGATAGATAAGTATATCTCCGTATCATGGGTCTGAAGATGTGATCAAAAACATATCTCTCTGGATAGGCGATTCTTCAAGCACAATGTCACCTGACTCAACCGAAAGTTCCGAAATAAGCTCTACAAAGACCAATGAATTTTTGGACTTTGCTGAAACGAAGTCTAAGTCAAATTCCTAGAGGATGACTATCCATCTACTGATTTTTCTGCCTATAACCCTTCGTGTCAACATGTACTGGAATGGATTCACGACACCAATGACGGTGGTCTTGCGAAACAGAACATAATGACAGAACTGTTGAACAACATGAGCTGCTACCAACGCCAGTTTTTAGATATGAGAATAATTGAGTTCTGGCCCTAAGAGGCCTCAACTCAGGTAATAGATCACGTATTCTGAGAACAAATCATCTTCTTGAACTAAAACCATGCCAATGGTTGACTCTGCGGCAGCCAGATATAATAAGAAATATTTATTATAGTTAGGTGGCCGTAGCAGAGGTGCAGTTGTGAGGGCATGTTTTAATGCATCGAAAGAGCATTGAGCAGCTTTGTCCCAATAAAAAGGAGCGTCTTTCTTCAGTAAGCGCATAAATCCCTTGGTGATTTCGGCATAGTTGGCGATGAAGCGTCGTAAAAAGTTCACCTTGCCTTGTAGACTCTGAAGTTGAAGGATTGTGCGTGGGGGGGGGCAACTGGATTATTGCCTCCACCTTGAGAGGATCGACCATGATCCCTGTTGTTGATATGATGAAACCTAACAAACGTCTTGACGTTACATAGAAGCTTCACTTGTTTGGATTCAAGCGAATCCTAAAGTAGCGACAGCGTTCGAAGATTAGTCTAAGGTGTGTGGGATGATCCGTTCTCTTGTTAGATCAGGATGCTAAATCATCTAGGTAGGCCTCAACTATATTCTTGAGGTCATGAAAAGCAAAAGACATGGCCCGCTGGAATGTGGCTCCAACATTTTTAAGGCCAAAAGGCATCTTATGATATGCGAACGTACCCCACGGACAAATGAATGTCGTTTTGTGTTGGTCTTCGGGTTTGATTTGGATTTGATTATATCCCGAAAAACCGTCCATGAAAGAAAAGGCTTTGCAACCAGCACATTCATCAATGATCTGGTAGATGAATGGTGTTGGAAAATTATCTTTGGGACATGCTTTGTTCAAATCAAAGAAATCGGTACATACACGAATCGTGCCTTGTTTTTTATTGACCGGCACAGGATTTGACACCCATTGAGTCAAATGGATAGGATAGATAAAACCTGCCTTTAGCAATTTCTCAACCTCAATCTTGATGGCGGATGCTTTCTTGGGATTAACTGGATGAAGCTTCTGTAGAACAGGCTTGGCATTAGGATACATTGTGATTTCATGGTCAACTATTTTTGGATCGATACCTGGAACTTCCTCATAAGACCAGGCAAAAATGTCGCGAAATTCTTTGAAAAGATTCGTGTAGATTTGAATCTCTTCGGGGGAGCAATCCGCTCCGACGAAGACGTTCTCCACGACGCCAGGGTTTCGGGAGATGTTGATTGGTATAGTTTCAGCGATAGTTTCCATATTGCCCTCAGCATAAATTTCATGTGTGGCTAAGAGATTAATAGAACACGGCTGATATCCCGTCATGGTCACGGTGAATTCTCCTACCTCGATTCGGCTTAACTCTGGGAGAAAATATGATCTGTGATGAAGATCTTCCCAAGGTTTGTCCGAACTAGTCATTGCTTCGATTACAGCTTCATAAAAAGGCAAGACTAAGTCTAATGAATCGATGTTAGCGAGAGAACCCTGAGCCCAAATAGGCTCTATAAGTGGATCTAACTCTTGTGCAGGAGTCAGATCAGTGTTAGCTTAAGCTTGCTGGACTAAAGAGTACGCTACTTCAGCGGAAGACAAAGGCATGGACATGCTTGGGTGCCCTGTCTCATCCATCGTGGCCGATGGGGAAGGAAGTATCCATGGATCCTCGAAGTAAGCCGTGCATAACGATGAGATTTGAAAAATCTCAACCTTATGGTGATTGGAAATAAATTTGATATTGCCTTGAGGCGGTTGGTAATCGAAGGTACCCATCAAAGATGAGCACAAAACAACTCCTACGTTGACGACACCTGGTTGAGGATTATCAATCATCGGGACTGTGGATGCCCCCAAAGCTGGGTCAGGTCTGGAGAAAGACAATTGATCAATGGTCACTATCTGGCCCTCGTGTGGAAATAACAAGACCCAGAAAATTGTAGCAACCACAGCTTGCATAGCATAAGTCCAACTCCGTCCTAATAAGAGGTTATAGTAGAGGGGAGCATCGAATACCTCTACTTCGACACACACGGTCTTTCCTCCTAACTGCACGGGGAAAGAAGGAACGATGCCATGTGGTTGGAATGAACGACCGTTGAAAGCAGTGAGGAGAGTAGGTGATGGAGACAAAACAGGCTAGCCAATGACCTTCCAACATGCCAACGACATAACGCATGTTGAGGCGACCTCATCGACCACCGTGTGAAAGATATTCCAAGTAAAAGTTTTCATGGGATATACCACTACTATCTGAAACGCTACGTGATAAGGCAGACGAGGTTTTAAGTCGGTTGTATCTAACATGATGTTACCCAGATTACAAGTCTCAGTAGAGCCCAAAGTGGTTAACAAGGCTTTCCTCTAAGTAGGGTAGCTTTGGAGGACCTCCAAAGCAGACATCGCACAAGGGGTTTGTGATAAATCTTCCATCACAGAGTAGTTCTGGGTGGCCCTTGCGTTTGGGTTATGATAATCTTTTTTAAATGCACCTTTTGGAAGGCGTGTCATTGTTTCTCCCAACGTCTTCTCAATCTGTAGAGGAAGAGATGGGAGGTCAACTTCTTTAGCCTTTTCAGAAGCGCTTGGTTTACTATAATCATGCGCTCTAGTCGATATGAAAGCATCACCCCTAACCATATATACGTTCGTGGATGAGGGGTTGTTCGGAGGCAGGAAGGTTTCTTGGATGCCCCCTTCCGTGCTTGCAGAGGCTTGAGTTAGATTTTTCCCTTGTTGAAATGGGTTCGTCAACACCGCCTGTTGTTGCTGCGTGAAAATTTTTTGGGCCTATGCAAGTCGAGGACATAGATGGGTTGGGTGGTCTTCCACGCACAAGTTGCATGGATACCTCGCCTTTCGTTTTTCAGTGTTGTCCCCGCCAGCATTATCGTTGGGTTTTTTATCCCCCTTACCCTTCTTTTGTTGTTTTTGCTTCCCTTCAGGCTATTGGGTGGCCTTTGGGTTAGTCGACTGCACAGTGTGTACTTCCAACGTTTTGGTAGGGGGAGCAGCCAAAGAAGTAGTTTGGCTGGCCACTGTGTGTTGTATGGATAACTGTTGCAGCTGTTTTGTCAATTGCTCAGCGGGCTTGGTTTGTGATGAACCGACAATACCATCAGCATGTGGTCCAACTCTCTATCTAGTTTTATCCAGTATTGAACGTGGCACATCTGGCAAGATGTTGTATAATAAACCAGACTGAGAATAGATGAGCTCAAATTGTTGAGCCCTCATAATGGTGTCTTCTTCAGAGAAAACTCTTGACGTCGCAACGTCTTTGGATAACTGCGGGACCAAAGACTTAAGGAACCACTCAAGCAGGAATGCTGGTGGAACTGGTACTTTGATTAAACTCTTCTGGCGTCTCCATTCTCAGATGTGATCAGAGATATGGTCCATTGTTGTTTGTTCAAAATTAGTGAGAAGCTCTGTGCCAGCGTCGTATCTCACAAGTAACTAGAAATGGTTAAGGAAATCCATCGCCAGTTCGCCAAAAGAAGAGTATCTTGAGCGATCGAGCTCAATGTACCATTTCGCGACACTCCCAATGAGAGTATGTTGAAACAATCACAACTGTATGGAGTCATCTTTCAATGAGTTAGATGAGCACCAAAGATGAAAAGTAGTCACATGAGCTCCTGGATCTTCATTAGGCTTGGCTTCAAACTTTGGAATGTCTGAAGGCAACTTTGTCGGCATAGGAGGGCAACGCAGATCGTGACAAATAGGGTCATTCAACAACCTTGTAAAATCTGGCAAGTGTAAAGTCTCCAGGAATGGTAGTTTGGGTTGCTGCTGATAACCTGGGAAAAAGGGACCTGGAGTTTGAATGGCACCAGGTTGCCAGGAAAATTTTGGATGCTGGCCTAGATTCTGGTAGAAACCATGGCCCTGGCTAGCGTAAGGATTTTGCATATGTGGAGACATCATCGGCTGATTTCCCAAATACGACATAGATTGTTGGGCATGCATTGTATTCGAAGGACTTTGGGAAGGATTACCCCATGCTAGTCCCATGGGGATAGGCATGTCCGGGGTTCCATTGATTGTGGAAAGAATTACCCCAGATCGACTTTTCGGAGGAGGGAACAGATCCTTGCCCTGAATTCCAAGGTCCTGCTAGGTTTTCCCCTTGTGCAGGAATAGTACCTTGCACAGGAGTAGATTGTCCAAAAATGGGGTTGCCCCCAGTCAGGAAAGCGGCTGACGAGAAGGTGTTGTTACCAAACGTTTTGTTCCAAGAAAACGGTGTCGAACCTACCGACATACTATGCGAAGGTGGTCCTTGACTCCCCGCTCCCCGCTCGAACCTACCGAGTGAAGGGGACGAAGGAGGGATATGACCTCCTCCGTAAGGAAAAGCGTTAAAAGGGACAGGAGTGCCACCCATGTGATCTTGCAGAGGGGCGCTAGAGCTCCCTGCCCCCAGACCCAAAGTCTATAAAGTGGAGTAGGAAAGTACGGGACTTGTACCCGAACTAGGCATCCCGTATGAGAACGGAGGGCCTGTCGCACTTGGTGTGAAAGGGGTTGTGGCCGCCGCTAAAGATGGGTTCGGACCACTGTGCGAAGTAGTTGTGGTCGAGACCATGGTGGCTCGGACCGATAACGGTGGGTTAGGAGATGAAAACTCTCCTGAGGTGACAATCGTGGTGGGAATTGAAGAATTCCCAGAAGGAGTAACAACATTTGTTTCCATCACTGTGTGCGACACTATCTGGCGCTCGTGAAATTGAATTGGTACAATAAAAGGTGCCAAGAAATTAGTGGTTGGGGTTTCAACCAGGCCAAGAGCAGTTGCTTCAAGGTCCAAAACGGTTGATTCCTCCGGGGGTTGTTCGGGCACAATGGTTTGTAACCCGGTCGCTTCAAAAGACCCTTGTTGGTCTAACTTCCGCCTTAATGGTGGCGGGGGTGGCTCCAGTGTAACCGGCGGCAGGCCAAG